>JAQIWZ010000527.1:0-18281 GCA_034697245.1 Malaconothrus monodactylus | reverse complement strand
AAGTAAACCCTGTCAACCGATATCATACTACTATAACGATCTATTTTGTGTTTACATCCTTTAATACAGGTAATAAACTTATGGGTTAGTTCAGTACTAACATAACATACTTTTTTATGCGATTCAACACCGATAACAATATAATTTTAAAAAATTTTTAATGACATATTTTAATAAAATAGTCAAACATGAGTTTCTCGCTCTAATACCAGTTAATATGAATTATAACTAGAAACACAATTAACTGTTGGTATGAAAGAAAATGAGAGTAATATTAATAATAATTGCCATCCAGTTTTTTAGTAGTCAAAAGTTTTTCTTTGTCTTTCTTTCAAATTAAAAATGTTTTCTTTTCAGAACTTGAGCCAAAGATATAAAGTCAATTAAAGTAAGTTTTAATTTATTTAATTTTCAACAAATATAAGATCAAATCTAAGCTCAAGATTAAACCTGATTTGGTATACTCTGGGACCGGATTTTTCGGGAAATCACGATTAGATCCCTATTCTATTAAATGTTCGGGAATTTGATTCGATGGCTATTATGGTTGTATATATAAATTCTATAAAATCAAATTTGAAGTCCCGTTTTCATGGTTTTAATTTCACGAAAAAATTTTTCTTCGATCCCCCCTTTTCTTTTTTCCTCCAGTTCTCCCAACACAAGTTCAAAGTTTCAATTAATTGACAAAAGACAGATTTTTTTCACAAAAAGAAATCAAATTTCCGACCGAATAAATCTCGATATTAGCTCTTTTAAGACCCGAAGGCTCTGAACTCTGGGTATATTTCAAACCTTAAGTATAGAAGTATAAAATGAAAGATTAGTTTGAATCCACTAACCATTAAATTCTCAGCAGAATTAATTAGCTCAATAAATTCCTTGCATCACTTGAACAGTTTTCAACTTGTTTTACTGTGTCTTTTCTCAAAGACAATTTGAAGGCTTAAAACCACTAGAGATAATGATTCATTTAAAACCTATATCATTATAATCATAAGAATCTTTGCGTGGATTTTATAAACTATAAAATTCAGAGAATGATTGTTTAAAGATAACACAAATGATTTTGTCTGAGAACTACTGTTAAAGCATTGAAGAATAGTTTAAAGGCAAAAGCTAGAAATCATGCAAATACTTAATCGCTTTTCTGAACTTTTGAAAAAAACGGAATTTTGTGATTTTAAAACTTAAGACAAATGTTACGACTTATATTGTCAATTCTTGAAAAATTTTCATTTGGCTCAAAAATTTTTGAGAATTCAAAAAATCTTTCATTTTCGATATTTTCTTCCATTATTGGTATTCAAATTTTAGTTAAAAATAAAAATATTTAAATAAATTCAAAATGTTTGCATTAAAATCATTCAAAAGTTTTCAGTAATTTTTTCTGCCTTTGCAGTCAATTTGATCCAAAATTGATTAATTGCTTGTCTTAAGAGAATGAGTGGAATTATTCTCATTTAAGATTTTAAAACAAAAAGAGAGCGTTTTTCCATTCTTTTAGAATTGTTCAAAATTTTAGACCAAAAGTTGTTTTAATTTTAAAAATAAATAAATAGAAATGAAACAAATTTTGAGCAGACGCGACCCTAATTAAGAAACCGCGTGAACTAACTTTTGATTACTTGGTTGTAAAGCTGGAAATGGTTGGATATGAGCTCAAATACCCTGAGAAGAGATCAATTTGATAAGAGAAAGTTTTTTCGGTAGTTTTTTTTCATGAAATGATTTCATTTTGTAATTTTTCATTATTTCGAGTCATCAATTTTTCACTTCAAAAAATTTTTATCGAGAAAATAGATTCTTGTCTTAAATTTTCGGCTCAGAGCTGGTGTTCGACACCAGTTATAAAAGTAAGTTCTGATAAAACTCAATGTGAAAATAACAGAAGGATTAACTCAATAGATATTATGGAAATAAACATTAAAAAAAGTTATATTTATTGCTTAACTATTGATAAAAATGAATTGAATTCATTCTCAGATAAAGATTTTTGCAAAACATTGGAAAGTTTCAAAAACTTTACTTTGAACGGTAAACAAATTACTGTCAAGTTTAATAAAAAGGAAAAATATCAAATATAAAGTATAAGACAACGGGCTTTAGAGCGCATCAACAGTTTTATAAAACAAAATATCGATTTTAGTGTTAAAAATGAATGTAATTATTTAAAGGTCTGTTTTGTGTAGACGTAATTTTTGTACAAAAATTTAAACAATTTTGTTTATAATAAACAAAACTGAAAGCTCTTTAAGTCAACGTGTACTTAATGTGCTTAAAAGCCATAAATTAATTCCAACAAAGAGTTGGCAAATGATTAACGTTTTAATATTATAATATTTTGACTGAACTTAAGTAAAAATTATTGAAAGAAAGCAATGAAAGCGTTGATATTAGTTGGCGGTTATGGCACTCGATTACGACCTCTCACTCTTTCACTTCCCAAACCATTGGTCGAATTTTGCAATAAGCCGATGATTACTCATCAAATTGAAGCTCTGGTCGACGTATGTCTTCATTTCACTTATAATCAGTGCTGTCCATAAGGGCTATGGCTTGGGTTGAGCCTTACGTCCGCATAAATTTGTCAACATATGATATTGTTTAATTAGTTTTGTGTAATGGGTGTCTTACGAGAAGCAGTCCAAGACAGGACAGCACTGCTTATAATTATAATATTTAAAGAAATAATTTTAAAATTGCTTGAATTAAAGGCAAACGTCAATCATATAATACTAGCGGTCAGTTATAGGGCAGAATTGTTAGAGCAACAAATCAAAGCCAAAGAAAAAGAGGTTTCAATTCATTATTTACTTAATTATTAGTTTTATAACAGATTTTGTTGTGGACTAAAAGTTAGGCATAAAGATAACGATCAGTCACGAGGACGAGCCTTTAGGAACTGCTGGACCGCTCGCTTTGGCCAAAAATTTGTTGATGCAAAATAGCGAACCATTCTTTGTGCTCAACAGTGATATCATTTGTGACTTTCCATTCAAAAGTTTGATTCAATTCCATCGATCGCATGGCAAAGAGGGAACTATTGTCGTATGTCTTCTATTTCTATTATTTTTTATTTTTAATTCAAATTGATATCAATATTAAGGTGACCCGCGTTGAGGAGCCCTCAAAATATGGTGTTGTTGTCTATGATAACAAATCAGGAAAAATTGATAAATTTGTTGAAAAACCATCAGAATTTGTGTCGAACAAAATCAATGCCGGCCTTTATATTTTTGAGACTTCAATTTTGAATCGAATTAAAGTAAGTTTTTTTTATATCAATTTGAATCAAATAATTGATAATTATTTGAATAATTAAAGTTGAGACCGACTTCCATTGAGACCGAGATATTTCCATTGATGGCATCTGATGAGAATCTATACGCTTACGAATTGAATGGCTTTTGGATGGATGTCGGGCAGCCCAAAGACTTTCTCACCGGAATGTCTCTATATCTCAATTCTCTGAAACAAACCAATTCGTCGCTTCTCTATCAGGGACCAGGAGTTGTTGGCAATGTTTTAGTCGATCCGAGTGCCAAAATAGGAAAGCATTGTCGCATTGGGCCCAATGTCTCCATTGGACCCAATGTTGTTATAGAAGATGGAGTTTGCATCAAAAGATGCACTGTTTTGAAAGACGCAGTCATTAAATCTCATTCTTGGCTCGAATCGTGTATTATTGGCTGGAAATGTGTTGTCGGACAATGGGTTAGAAATATATTGAATTCTAATCGAATATTTCATTGATTTATTTATTATTAAACTAAAGGTTCGAATGGAAAATATCTGTGTTTTGGGCGAAGACGTAGTCGTAAAGGACGAGATATACCTGAATGGAGCGAAAGTATTGCCGCACAAAGCGATCTCTCAATCAGTAACTGAACCGCATGTTATAATGTAGGCATTTTTTGCTTTTGTGCCTTATTTTTAATTTGTTTTTGAGCCTAATATAAATTGCATTTAAAGACTATTTTTTTAAGTATAAGATTTTATGTCAATATTGCTATTGTTTTATACTTTTTTTCGGTTTTAATAATGAATTTAATTATTCAATAATTTAAATATTTATTTGTGAATAATTAGCCTAAAAATCAATTGAATATAAATTTTTTAGATAGTGGGAAAATTGCACTTTTTATTTAATTTTTCTATTTTCTCATTTATTTTTGATATTCATTTTATTCTCATTCATGAATTGCAACTGATATTATATTTGGGACACAACTTTCACAACTCTATTTCTAGCAATCAATCAAATAATTCTTTAGGGATTGCTCTGCTGTCGTTTGTGATAATCCCTTAATAACATACAATTTTGTTAATTTGTCGTTTTTAACAAATTTTCGCCTTATATTCATCTTTAATGGGATTGCAATTCATCTATAAATCCTTATCAATGGTTATGAGTTGTTTTTAATGATTTATAAAACATTCAGATCAAATCATTTTAATTTAATTACAATAATTTGAGTTTAATTCACAAATTTCGCTTTTCTTTTAAACATATCTCAAAATTAAAAAGATTGAGATAAAGATGAGTTTAAATTTGAAATCAAAATTCAAAAACTTGAATCGATTAGCATTTGATTTAACTTTAGGCGAAGTCATTTCATTACTTTCTACAAAATTCAAACATAAAGTTTGAAGCGAATGTTCTTCATTATAGTCGATACATTCTTTTTCGACCACATCTCCGGCCAATTCTAAGAGAAATCGGGTAACAAAAGCTCCAGACTTTTGACCACAATTTAGAACAGTTTGTCGCGAAGCACAGCGAGAAAATTCATTGAAGGAACTGAATTATAAAAATATATTAAGATTTTAATTTTGAAATTGATTTACTGTCTGTTTATTACCAGCAAAGTTTCGATAGCGCAATATCATTATCCTCTAAAGAATTATCCGAATATTTTAAATTATTCAAAAAGTTCGTATATGATTTTGAGCATTGACTTTGACCTTTAGACCAAACACATGGCGCGTATTCCAGATATTCTAAACATTTAAAATCCTTGAAATTCTTTGAATTTTTAAACTCATTTAATATACCTTTACGATAGTCTCCATGAGAACAAGCATGTTTTAATAGCCATGTAGTCAATTGCTTAAACGATGAAAAATTTGAAATACAATCAGATTTGTCGTATTCGTCGTCTTTCTGACATTCATATAGTAAATATTGAAGAGGAGCGCACAGTTTCTCAATGTCTTCTTCCTTCGATGGCAAATCATTTTCTAATATTCTACGAATTTTAGCGGCAGCGATATTGCAGTCATGTGTAGTTTCAGAACAAAGATCATTATTGGAACCTTTTTGGGTATTTCAAAAATTTGAGCATAAAATATAGTGAAATATTCTTATTCATGATTTCAACTAATCCTCAGCTTGTCCTTAATGATAATTTTAGAGAAACTAAGTGTGATGTGTGATCAGGTCCTCAGTTTGAGATTCCTGTATTTTTCTATACATTAGAAAATTTTCTAAGAATTATCACTTTTAGCTCATATTAAAAATAGGAGCTATAGATTTGAAATGTCCGTCCGTCCGAAAATGGTTTAAAATTATTTTGAATTTCGTTTTCTAACAACGATTTCAAGTCAAAATAATTTATTATAAGATAAATATAACGATTTTAGATTTAATTTTCAAAAAATCAAATAAAGCAATTATTGCTGTTGTTTTGAAAATCGCATCAATTAATTTACAAAAGAAGAGCTTTAATATGAAAATCTCTTAAAATAATAAAAGGTGAGACCTTCGACTGTAATCCATCTGCATTGAAATCATCAATAAGTATAGAATGAGTGCTTCGAATTGGAAAATTTCAATATTTAAAAATTGGTTACCTCTTGAGTTTTGGATGAATAGTACCCATAAACTAAATACCAATAAAATCGAAACCATTGCATTCAATTTGTGTTATTGAACAATACTTATTATTAAATTCATTAAAGTTTAATTTTAACTTTGATTCAAACTTTTGGAACAATAATTCTATAACAGAATATTCAACAACAGTTTGTCGCTCTCAAAAGAGCTTTTAAGAAAATTGAAACTTTTATAGCTTTTAGAGCTTGTACTTAAACTTTTCTTATTTTCAAATATTCAATAAATCTATTTATTCAATAATTTACATTTCAAGACTTCCAACCCTTCAATAAACCGATCGAACAAAATTGATTAATATTCTTGAGTTCGATATTCACTCTGTAGTAACTATTTCTGCTTTAGACAAAAGTAAAGAGACCTTCAGGAAAATTAGACATTTTTATGGCTTTTTCGATTCTATGCAAGTATTCATTAAATAAAGAAATCGCCGATTTATTATCAGATAAAGAATAAAAAAAAACTTTGAAAAGCTTTCAGATCTGAAGCTAAGAAAATATATATGCACACAATTCATTATATTGTATGCTTGAATGGGCACAAAATACATCTAAACTATGAACAGTGAATAATAACTTCATATTAGGAATGTCTTTATAATGATTTGTTTAACTGAAGGTTTCGGTAGAGGTTTACAAACATATATCAAACGAATTATGATTCGACTAAAAGATTGTTTTATTCAATCCAATTAATTGAATTTTATTTTTTTATTTTACTTTATATTAAATTAGATGAAAAAAATTCTTAAAATATTGACAAAAATATTGAAATAGATGTTTATGAATATAAATGCTTATAAACAATATATAAATACAATAAATGATTAAAATAAAAAATTAAATGATTTAAACGCCAACAAAAATCAGTTCAAAGTTTCGCCTTTTGTTACCTATAAAGTCATTAATAATCAATTAATAAAAGATATATTAACTTATGTTTAAGGATTGAAAATTTTTTTCAACGATCGATTGTTTGAGATTTAGTTTCGTTTGTTTAGTATTGAATGAAATGCGAAACTAAATCATAATTAAGTATATGAAATTAATGAATGATATATTGATGATGAATACCTTCGCCTCTAAATATTCGATTCTTCGCTCTAAAGAAGTCAACTTTTCGTTAAGAGTTGCGAGTCTTCCCCTACACGACATGTCTAAGAGTATAATATATTTATATTCAATAATTATATTAATAATAATAATAATAATATTGATATAATTGAAGACAAACCAAATGAGTTCAAGAAGTCCGCGATCTTTTTGATACTTCCGGTAATGATTTCGATGTATTCCCGATTAGCCCAATCCTGTTGTATCTGTTTCTGAATACCCTCCTTCTCAAAAGCTGCCATTTTCACAATTATTATACAATTTAGTTAATTATTCGATTATTTTTGTTTATCGATAAAAAAATTGTTTCTTAAGTAAACATTAGATAAGACTACAAATGGGACCAAAATTTATGCGTTGACTTCAATTCATAAATTACGTCATAAAATGATTTAAGGATTTTAGTAAATATTGAGTTGAATTGTATTAGAAATCAATGAATTATGGCTTAAAATAATGAGAATTATTGTGACGTAATTCACATTCATTTCAATAAATTTTAGATTTTATTTTCAAAGAGATGTTGAAAAGCACGTGTTTTTTGTTAACTATTAATTAGTTATGAATTAAGTTTATGTTTAATTAATAATAAAACTTAATAAATAATGGAAAGAGAAGAGTCTGAAGGTATGGATTGATTGGTCTTTAGTTAAATTATTGATAAATGAAATGAACGATTGATTTGTTTTTGAATAACAGTTAAATCGCATTCAAAAAAGAAACACAAAAGTCATAAGACTATTGGCGTAAGTGTTTTGTCAATATTTACATGAAAATAATCTTTTAATTCAAATAAATAATCAAAACAACTCATATTTAGGACATTCAACAAGAAACTGATTTTCATCTGAAGCCATCTTCAGGAGAGTCGAACTTAAAGACGAGTCAATGGCCGCTGTTGTTGAAGGTTTTGACCAATTCTTCAATTATATCGATATTAAAATATTTTCTATTTTAATAATTGATTAGAATTACGACAAACTCAACGTTCGGACCAATCATTTCACTCCTCTATCGTTCGGTTGTTCTCCATTTAAAAGAGAATTACGAGAATATATTCGGTCAGGTTTTATTAATTTAGACAAACCATCGAATCCATCATCACATGAAGTCGTCGCTTGGATTAAAAGAATATTAAGAGTTGAGAAGACGGGACACAGCGGAACACTTGACCCGAAAGTGACCGGTTGTCTAATAGTCTGTATCGAAAGGGCGACGCGTTTAGTTAAGTCTCAACAAAATGCAGGCAAAGAATATGTCTGTATTTTCAGACTTCACAGCGCTGTCGAAAGCGAACAGACTATACTTAAAGCCATTGAAACCCTAACGGGAGCTCTGTTTCAAAGACCTCCACTCATATCAGCCGTTAAAAGACAATTAAGAGTTCGAACTATATATCAAAGCAAACTTATTGAATATAATTCGGCTAAAAATATGGGAGTTTTTTGGGTCAGTTGTGAAGCCGGAACTTATATCAGAACACTTTGCGTCCATTTGGGACTTGTGTTAGGAGTTGGCGGACAAATGCAAGAGTTGAGACGAGTTCGCTCTGGCATTCAAAATGAAAACGAAGGTTTAGTTACAATGCATGATGTTTTAGACGCTCAATGGCTTTATGATAATCATAAGGACGAAACTTATTTAAGAAGAGTTATTAAACCACTGGAAGCGCTTCTCGTCTCTCATAAACGCATTATTATGAAAGACAGTGCAGTAAATGCTGTTTGTTATGGAGCGAAAATAATGCTTCCCGGAGTTCTTAAATATGAGGACGGCATCGAAATGAATGAAGAAATTGTTGTTCTCACCACTAAAGGAGAAGCCATTTGTCTCGGTATTAGTCTTTAATTTATTTGATTCTTGTTTTTATTTTTGTTTGATTTTCAAATTAATTATTATTGATCTCAATATTTTGAAATCAATGTTGCAGTTGTTTTGAAATTTAATGTGTCAATGAGTTAATTGAATTTTGTTCTTATTGATGATTGATGAGAACTCATTTATATTCACTCATACATTATTTAAAGCGATCTTTAAATTTTATGCAATCAGTGCTTCGTTTGAATAAATTATCAATTATTATAATTTGATAAAAATTGAATACTTTGTTCTCAAAGCGGTTGCATTAATGACAACGTCAACGATAGCCAGTTGTGATCACGGAGTGGTCGCCAAAATAAAGAGAGTAGTTATGGAAAGAGACACTTATCCGCGAAAGTGGGGTTTGGGTCCGACTGTAAGTTATTTAGTAAAATTAGTTTATATTTTTACTAATTTCAAGAGTGTTTCAATTTTAGGCCACTTTAAAGAAAAAACTTATGAAAGAAGGACTGCTCACAGAGAAAGGAAAACCAAATGACAAAACACCCAAAGACTGGTTCCTTAAATACAAAGAATATTCACATTCCGGAGAAGTTTTGGCCGGAAGTGGAGACCAATCTTCGACATCAAAAACATCTCCATTATTGTCGTCACCCAATGGAGAAAAAGTAAAAAGTGAAATAAGAGAAGAAGAGGAGGAAATTGAACCATCGACTGAGAAAAAGAAAAAGAAGAAAAAAAAGAAAAAGAAAGAAGAAAAGTCTGACAGCGAATAAAGTTTTAAATAATTGATTGCCATTCAAATTATCATATGTTTATTGCATATTCTATCATGAATTGAATTAAATTTATTTCTTTTATGTGATTATGTATTCAAAAATAAACTTTTCTTTGGCATAAGACCCGATTTAGCGTTTTTTTTTCTCTTTAAGTAATCATTTATTAATGTTATTTTTCTTTAACTATTTATTATCTGAAGGAAATTGAATTATCTTTAATCGTAAAGTTGTCTTAAGCATTATTTTGATAATAACTTTGAAACAAATATATCACATGAAACTTAAACTTATCTGTAGATTCTCAGCACGTGATAAAACATTATTGAAAACACGTTTGCAACTTATGACAAATGCAATTAATCATCACTTTATATGCAATTACTTTATTTACAAGCGTTAGATATAATTTCTGTAATAATATGTAATGTGTTTATAATTCAATTTGGGAGATATGTCAAAGACCCGAATCTCTATTATATCATGTGATGATTGTGTTATTGCTATAAATTATAGCTTTTTTATGACTAGCTCTTAGTTTTTTCTTTCACTTTAAGTTATGCACAAAGAGAGACCGATTATCTTGTGTTTAAAGTTCAATGTCGACTAATTGGACAAAAAATACGCATATTTTTAGTTAATTACAGAGCTTTTTCGTTCAATACCTTCAAGACCTTCACTAATACTTTACATTCGCTATAATTTGTATAGACTTTTCTTTTAAGGATTAAATCTATAATTTATCTAAAGGTAAAAAAAAGTTAAGATTAACAAAAGAGAAAGAGAAATAGAGTTTAGCTTTTGGTTTATTCAACTTATTTTACATTTCGTAACGGATTTTAAGCTCTGCTGCTAAAAAAATTGAAGTATAGCATCAAAAACGCAGAATCCCTTTTGAGTTCACTTCTATTGTATTGATATTGAATTCACGCACAATAACAAAACGGTAAACGCCTTTCTTTTCTCTTTAAATGAACTAAAATTCAATCTCTAAGTTAATAAAGTTATTCAAAGTTTTCTTTTTTTCAATAATGAGGTTTTGCTGATATTGAGAGCCAATACACTCGAGAATTAAGGAACGATCGAAAGTGCGACTGCAATAAATACAGCGCTCAAATGAACCATAAAATGAATGTTGTATCAAATAATAGAGCTATTTCACCAAAAAATAAAATTAAAACCAATTGCATTCCATTCAAAAGCAAGAAAAGAAAATTTGAGCAAGAATTCGGTGGTTTTAGCGAAAGCCAACTCATAAAGAGAACATTAGCCGACTATTTGTCAAATAATTTAGATATATTGATAATTGGCATAAATCCTGGCTTTACGGCTGCTTATGTGGGACACCATTACGCAGGTTCTAATTCTTTATTAATAAATAAGTCTTAAATTGATTGCAATTAAATGACTAATTAATTAAACAATTGGTGTTGAGGTCGAGGCAATCATTTTTGGAAATGTCTCTATTTGTCAAAACTAATTCCCGAACCATTTAATGCTTACGATGACTATAAGCTACTTAATTATGGGATTGGTTTCACAAATATAGTTCAAAGAACTACTCGTGGAAGTAATGACTTGAGTAGAGCTGAAATAAGAGAAGGATCTCTTATATTAAAGGATAAACTGAAGACTTATGCGCCAAAAATAGCTGTATTTAACGGCAAAGGTATTCACAAAAATTATTATTTTCTCCGCTAAACAGTTATAAATTGCTATTATATGAGTCTTATCTTTAAGTAAACTCTTTATATTTGTGGAGGAATTCTGATAAGAGATTTTGATTTCACAGGAATTTATGAAATCTTCAGCGGAACCACTGATTTTGAATTAGGATTACAGTCGCGTTCGATTGAAGGCACGAATACATTGATTTACGTGATGCCATCATCGAGTGCCAGGTGTTCTCATTTGCCACGAGCTACAGATAAGCTCCCCTTTTATATAGGTATTAATTAATTGAACTTTTTCATTAAACTCTTATTTAATAAGTTATCGCTAATAAGTTTGTTTCATAAACTGATACCTTTAGTAACAATAATCGGTTAACATTTCGGTTATTAACTGACAAATCGTTAATTTAAAGTGTTTCTCATAAGATATAAACTCTTCTATTTTATCATTTGATTGTGAAAGTCAGTTGCAAGTCATCAGATCATGTTTTTATGAGCTCATCACTTACACATTTAGCGCATGCTATCATCTTCTTTAATGTCATATAAATGCACTTATAGTGTGATTGCAATAATTCAAAGAGTACTATATTTTTAGGACTAAAGAAATTGTTGGACCAAATTCGCGATCAAACAAAATCAATTAATAGAAGTGATTTCGTTTTCCCAAAACTAAAATCTCCGGTAAAGCGAAATAGAGATGAATCAAATGATGAATCATCAAATAAGTTGCCTCGAGATGGCTCGTGCTCTGGCTCAAACTCCAGAGTCTCACAATATTTGCAGTTAAGCAATAACATGTTGACGACAACAAAAGTGAATCAGAATAAACACAAGCTCTCGAAAAGATGTCCTGATTGGAGAACCAATAAGAATGCATTTGACAAAGTTAGTTGTAAGGATGAAAAAATCGGTGATTCCAAAGTCCCATCAAAATTGTTGAACTTCAGTACTTCTCTAATTACTTCACACTATTTTAATAACTGAATGAAAAGCAAATAAACATAACTTCATCTAAACTTTTTTCCATTCATTGCTATCAAATCTATTGTATAAATGACTTAAAGTCAAATACCTTGAAGTCATACATAAAGTTATTTATTTCTTATGGATTTATCTAATTTCTTATGGAATTCAACCTCTGACCTAAATGTATAGGCTTTTAAAAAATAGCCCATTAGTACAAAACTTATGATAATAAAAGTTCAGTTCAATGTTCAAGTTTGTTATTAATAACAGTATATTTATGTTTTGATATCAAATTATTAGCAACAAGTATAGCATAAAATAATTAGTCTAAAAATTTGAAATTATGCACATCTTGACAGTAGTTTAGTTTTGTTAAGTCATAACATTAATAGTATATTAAAACGTTTTTGGGTGTGAATAACCTAATGATAAAATATAGAGACAGACACAAAAATAAATCTGCGGTGAAAAAAACAAAGAACGGAAAACGAAAAACAAAAAGAAACAATATTAAAAACCAGTGCCTGTTGTAGTAGACAATAATCTTCAAACACCTGCTTAATAGATAGTTAATTAAACTTATGTTGTATAGGGGTTTTGAGACACGCGTCTGTTGTCTGTGTTTATTACTGGTATAACAGTATATATTAGACCTGTTTATACCTTTCAAAAGATTTTAGTCCAAATACAAGCGAAATGCACTTATATTTGAAGTTAGGCGTGTGTCGCACGTGTTGTTCAAATCAGTGATTGTTATGAGCAGATGCTGGACGCGCGCCATAGACAGGTGGCATCAGGTCTATAGCTCTATATTTTTTGTTATTTTCCCCTCTTTTTAATGCTTCCCCGAAAGGTCTAAAACCTCAGACAAAGAATGAATCTGCTTATCGAGTCTCGACGTCGGACACCTGGCCTTTTTTTGGGGCTCAAACGCAGTTTCGTGGATTTACGCATCATTGCATTACTCTTCTATGTTCTGGTATTGTGTTTTCATTTTGTCCCCTAAAACATACTCTCCTATCGAAAGTTTCGAGTTTTCAATTTTGAGAGCATCATAGTTTTGAAGACAAACTGCATCTGCATTTCAATGCAAGGCATAGCTATGCACTGCCACTATTTTTCTGTCACTAAAATGCACACATGCTTCCAATCACTAGAAATATCGAAACAATTATTTCACACCAACTCTACTCTACTCTACTTTTACGATTCAGACTTTTTATAATAGGATTTCATTATTACGAGAACTTTCTCTCTCTATTTCTCTATTTCTCTCTCTCTCTCTCTCTCTCTCCGTCTGTCTCTTGTTCACAGTAAAGTTCGAGGTCACGACAAATTGATGATTTCAGAACAAGACATTTAATCTGTTGTTTTCGTTTCCTCATCAAATTTCTAGGAATTACATAACAATAACTTTAATATTAAACAGAAGATGACTTAATGTCATAAAAGTAAAATTGAAAAAATCGATTCGACAATTGCACGGATGCATAGATACAATGAGATACGAATGAGTCTTTCGTGATGCACAGGATTGCAGAGGTGTAAGGATAGAAGTAGTGGAAGTTGTTTGTTGTTATGATCGTACGTATTTTGTTATGAGTACATTCTATATGTTTGCTTTTAAATGTCAGTGGGTCACGACGAAGGTTGACGTGTCGGCTCTCTGTTTATATGTGGTTGTGTTAGCTGTCGATTGTGTCACTACATTATATATCACAATATTCAGTATATCCATATCTGGCATAATCTAGTCTTTATTATATATAGACATTGTATTTATGTTATCGATATATTACATTTGATAATTACATATTTCTAACTCTATTACTTATGTAAAACGAAAGTCACATTTTCTAGAAATGTGACATAAAATAATGTGAGAAACGAATTTCAAGTAAACACATGACGTTTTTGTTTATATTCTACCAGTATTTCAAATGCAAAACTTTTTTATCGATCTATTCATTAAATGTTCAAAACTTTGAACTTTTTAACAGTCAAAAAGCGACAATTATTTAAAAGGAAAAAATGATTTTTAATGATAATCAATATATCCAATAACATGAACCCATAGCCGGAACTTTATTTCCTTTAAATTTTTTTACGAGAATAACAATACTGTGAAATATGTACTAAACTAATCATTATTTAATATGAAATTCGCACTCAAAGACTTCTTGAAAGCTACTCTTTTTTATCAGTTAACCTTCAGATATATTAGTTCTGCCAAAGTTTGGTTTTTCATCTGAACAGAAATATGTTTCCTAAACGTGATATTTTCAAGCAATCGGCCAAATAAGAAACTCAATCACAACGATTACTGAAAATTAGATACCATTTCTTCAGAATGAGAGCTTGAGAAAGAATCTGAGTGTAAAACTTTAAGATAAGATTTAATATAGTATTACACAATGTGTAATCATTAATAAAATTATTTTATGTGAGACGCAAGAATTAAAGAGTTTGAGATTAACAGTTAATTAAAATAATAAAAATTCTTTATAAATTACATATCGTGTATTATAAAAAAATTTTTATTATTTTAATTAACTCTTTAGTTTTTGTGTCTCACATCAAAATAATATTATTAATCATAACCACTAGATTTCAAAAGTAAGTTATTTAGAATTGAGAAGTTTTTAAGGGTTAAAGCCTCAAGTCTGAAGTACTTGTAATAATTAGATTGAATCACATATGAAAAGGTTAAAGATAAACATTTATCCAAACCCTTCTCAGAAAAATTATACCGATTTGCATAACATTTCCATTATCTATTGTTCTCTAAAACTTTTAATTCTTTGACCTTTATATTTCAATGTCTTCCAATATTTTCAGTTTTCTTCTTTGACTTTTGACTTTTACATCTTTTCGCAATAGATCAATACTTTTCTGGACATTCTCTGATTACTATAAACTTCTTTATAGTCCTTCATTACGTCATTTATGCCGTAGGTATCTATTGAATAAAACAAATGTTTGAAGTTCAAGGCAGTGGACAAACATTATTGTAACATTACTGTAACGTTACTATAACATTATTGGAATTCTTCATTAGTTAAAGTGAATCTGTTATTCTATCTCAAACTTAACAATCATTTCATTTTTTTATTTAATATTAATTAGCATCAAATCTACTGATGATTCCAATGAAATTCAAATAATCTCAATTCACATTTATGAGGAACTATTCCCAAGAATGTTAATTTTTACAACTTATCAGTTCTGAGAATTGTTTTCTTCAATCATTTGACATAATTTGTAGAATTGATTTGTTTTGCCAAAGAGTTAGCTCTTTTCTAGTAACTAATAAAATTTCAAAAATAAACTCCTTTTGAATATTTAAACTTAAGTTTATCTTTAAAACTTTTTCCTGACTTGAAATAAGAAGTAGAAAACTGTTTATTTAAATGAATTCTCTTGAATTCAACGATTTAATAAATATTTAAATCAAACAAATGAAGTGTTTTCAGTGGAAAATTGAAAAAAATATAAACACTAGATTTAAAGGAAATCCAAATGATTTGAATTTAACTAAGCTATAAAAATTCAAAGAATAACTCCTATCCTAATGGAAAAGAATAGTTATTATTAAAAATAAAATATTGCTTATCTTGTGTCCTAGCCTTAAATGCAAATCAAAGCCATTCTTTTAGAAAATTTCAATTTATCTTAAAGTCTGTGAACTCATTGTTTGGGTTAGACTTAATAACTGTAGTTAGCGTCTGATCTCATCTGATTATTTTGTCAATTTTAAACATATTTTAATAAGTATACAAACCCAAAACACATTATTACACAATTTGTTTACTCTGTTATTGCTATTTATTGCTATATTTATACTTGAATAGAGCACTAGAAAAATGCTTAAAAATTATTGAGGCCAACTTAGCGCAGTTAAAATGTATACTAACATTAGTTAAGCCCACAGGAAAATATTACTAAATCTCTATTTTTAAATGTTACTAAATCTTTGTTAACATCATTTTTTACAACTTTTTCTCTTCAAAACAAACTTCAAGAGTCAAGAGAATTCAATTCAATTATTTGAATTGTTTTGTAAAATATTGTCTGTAAAGTGAATGTCCACAAAAAAGTGGAAGAACTATATTTTTTAATATTTGAAGGGAGACTCATTTGTTGTCTTTAATGAGCACATCCCTTGGCCCATATATTTATTTAGCGTATTTAACCCGTTTTATTGAGATTAGAAATGAACAGTTCAATATTTTTGACGGTTCGTCTATGATTGGAGTGCAACGATTGTCACGCATTCATGCATTTACTAATATTGCTTTCGATAAGAAATAGAGTTATTGACTGAACATTTAGTAAAAGTTTAACCGATTTTGGTTCAAAAAATTTAAGAGATTATCCTTATAGTAATATTACTAATATTTACACTTCATAATCACTCTTCAAGCGCATAAGACACCATTCAATTAGTACGTACGCATCCAAGGGGGAGGGAGGGGTCATCAGTTCCTATACGTACGCATGTTGTGGAGGGGGAGGAGGTTTAAGAATCGACTTTTTTGCGTACGTACTAATTGAACGACATCTAACCACTCTTCAAGAGCAAAAAATGATTAGAAAATTTGTGTAATTTTTTGTGTACCAAATTTCGTTTGATCGAATTAGGACAAAATTTTCACAATTTTAGAATACTATTTATTCAATGAATAAGTTATATCTATATATTGAATCGCATTATTTATTAAAACTAATAGATTTGTTGATTAATGTGTTTCACGTTATGTGTAGTTTTATTAAGCTATTTATCATTTGTTTTTATCAAATGAGTCTCAAATGCTTTTAAATATATTATTTCAGTGTATTTTCCTTGAATTTATGTTACAGCTGATTATTATGAGCATTACTTTTTCTTTGCCGCTAAACTCAATGATCAAAGCAATAATTTAGATGTAGTTAAGTTGTAGTTAAGAGCATAAAACTTTTGATTAAAAAATTATTATCACTCATCAAAACCGATTCTCATCTTAAATCACAAGTGAAATTAATTTAGAAGTCACAAAAAAGTGTCTCGTGCTCAATGTTTAGAGTTCATGATGAACTCGAATTAATTCTAAACATTAAGTATTATAATCGCACAACTCAGTTAACCTCATTTGTTGATGCGAACCATTTAAGTTATGAATCTTCAGAACCTCGTGATACGAGTTATCCTCTCTATTGATTAAAAGCAATGATAATTGTTTTTATTTTTTCTGTAATTAACTGAAAATAAGTTGTTTACATTCAAAATACTAATGGAATAGCACTAATTTATTAATGTTTATCTCATTTGTTATTATAGACAGAAGCAGTTAAGAAATAACCTTCGATTTGAAAATAAAAATTTCCTTTAAATGTGTAGCAATAAAAATTCCAGAAGCAAATCACTCTAAATTATTTGGGTAACAAGTTTTTAACTTTTAAGTAAATATTAATTTCTTTGAAAATTATCTTTCGAGTTAATAAAACTTATGAAATCTTTATAAAATTAGAGACTAAACAATTTATAGATATAAACATGAAACAAATCATTTTCAATAAAAGTTAAGTTAAGAATACGTCCTATTTATGTAAAATAATAAAAATGTAAATATGATTCAATTAAACGGTGCAAACTTTTGGCATATTTTACAAGCGTATTATGAATGAGGTGTAATTTTGTTTTTATGAATCGAAACATAAAATCTTCATTTCATGAGCAGAATTCAATACTAGTTTGAGATTCTCGATACCAGAGATACGAGTTTAAACTTGTTCTTAATATTATATGATCTAAATATTTGGCAAATCTTTGCAGATGGACTCGTTTCATAGACAGTTGTTCGAAAAATTTGAGCTCAACAAATGAGGGGTTTTCTTATACCATATATGTTAATAATATTTGGATAGAATCCTTAAATGGCTTTAGCCGTACAACAAGTGAGATTACAGGTAATACGGGGTCTAAAAACATATGCTCTCAAGCAGGTGTTTCACTACCAAACGGTAAGTGAAGAATAATGCAATTGCCCTTTCAAAG
>JAQIWZ010000526.1:0-18281 GCA_034697245.1 Malaconothrus monodactylus | reverse complement strand
CTCTCTCTCTCTCTTTCTCTCTCTCTCTCTCTCTCTTCATTGTCCGTATCTGAAAAAATGTCAACCGGAATATTGAAACTGAATGATAAAAAGGCGACGACACGCAGAGCAATATCAATGCCTAACCATTATTTGCATTTCTTTCGACACGGGCGTGAATTCGAGGGGATCTATGTGTCCCATGTCATCAGTTACAATCAGAAGATGAAATACGAGTCACTGAAATAGAATGGGGGCCTATTGTAAGGGGACTCACGAGTTGACTTTCTAAAAGTTGGAGCAAAAGTCTGTGTTGTGTTTTTTTGAGATTCAAAAAATTTGTTGATCTCAACGTAAATTGACTGATTGTCAGTACAGTCCAAAAGTTGAGTATTAGTCAAATTTTTAATATTATAATACTTGTCAAACCATTTCAAAAGCATTTCTGCGATGAACATAAAATGCAAATTTAATATTTTTTAGATCTATTCTTTGCATCAACTATTCATTTACTTGAATTTTTAAACTTTCTTTTTTCAAGTTTTGAGAGGTAATCAACAAATCAAAATCAAAAACAAATCCATAATTAAATGCATTAAAAAAGCGTAGCATAACATATAATCTCGTAATATAACGTATGGTATAATAAATGACTCTCTGTGAACATCCGATATAAATACAAATCTAAAGAACTTATTCTCTACTTTCTAGTCCGGATTCACCAAACATTTGACTTGTGAACAAAATGAAAGGGAGACTCAACAAAAACTAGGGCTTCAGTCAAACGTATACAGAACTACAACAAACAACTTTCATCATTATTCATTTCACAGACATTTTAATATCAAAAAAGGAACTGAGGGCTCGTTGAATAGGAATCACGTCCGAAGAATAGCTTCCAAAACGTTAGGCGAAAGATTTTTTCCATTAACAATGGTTGCAAAGAGTGGCACTTGATATTGGAGTGATATTCAGATGGTGGTCAACATTGAATGCATGCCCAATAGAGAGGGCTTACCATTTTAGCAGAAGAGAGATCAACCATAGGGAACACATCTCAGAGATCGTTCATTAAGTTTTCGGTCTCAATCAACTCAATTCCTTTATTTCTTTGAATTTAATCTTTAAATGTTTGATTACTTTTACATTAGACACGATTTTCAAAACTAATTGCATAGAAATTTCAAACTTAACTTATTAGAAACTTTTTAAGTGAATAAAATATTTTTTAAATGCAAACTCATATACTATGGGCTCAAATTTGATTATAGCGTTTTCCAAATGTTTTAATTAAACGTTTTAGTGCTGGTATTCTTCGAAGACTTCTTTAACCGAATTCTAAACTACATTAAAAGTTTTGATTGGGAGAAAAATCCCAACAATAATAGGGATCGTATTTTATCGCTCGCATTCTCCGCATATGTAAGCTATAAATGAACTGATCATTTACAGCATAAGTTAAGTGAGATTAATGATTGTTAACGCGTTTAGATTTTGGAGCGCGTTTTGGCACAAAAACATTATTCTGTTACACATTGCGTTTTCACTTTTCGTTTGTCATTATTGTTCTGTATTAGCTTCTCTTATATTGTCATCAACACCACCACTACTGGCAATGCCTCCCCTCAGCCCCGTATAAACTTCAATTCAGTCAACTTATATCAGACATAGTTTCTCTTTATGCCTAAAACATTTACATTGAATAATAGTTTATTTTATTATTTTCCCCTTTTTTCCATTTGTTCAAATAGAGCTAATATTAAGGCAAACATAAGTTATAGTGACATTAAAGTCTCTTTTAAATTAATTTAAAATGAAATAAAAATTTGTGAGAAATATAGTTAATAATAGGAAGATTCTAAATTTTTTTATTAATCAAGTGTAAATCTTCTGTTGATATTGACGAGAAAGTAATGATCCAAGCTTTGCAATTGTGACTACATTTATCATATATAAGTTTTATTGTATTCAATTTTAAACAATATGTTTGATGAAAAAAGTTTATCTCAAACTTTATGATTAATATACAGTATATGTATTTCGAACCCCTTTTTACTTCGGTAAGAGTTGAGTTGAAGATATGAAGCGAATGGCATTTCAAATTAATATTAACTATAGTTTTCTCTCCTTTATCATCACTGGTAGTGTCAGATTTGCGGTTAAGCGCGTTAAACATAGATTTTATATACATTTCGAATATCAATAAAAGTTATACTTATTAGAAAAGTTAGTTTTCGGATCTTTTATGAATAGGAGAACAAGATTTAGTATATAAAAACGAATGGACTTAAATTGAAAGAAAAATTTCCTAAATATTAGTCTAAATAACTTGAATTAATTTGTTAAAAATGCAATAATTTAAATTTAAAAACTTTTTTTAAAATCTCTCATTAAAGTGATTTGAAACTGTTTTAAATTGAACTTAAGATTATATCGACCGAATCAAAGAAGATTGATTACCAAATTAAGAATAAAATAAGATCATTTTACTTGATTTGATTTATTTGTTAAAAATTTTCAATTAGAAAATTGACATTAGCTTTCAATTAATAAAATTTGAATTAATATTATATATGATTTGTTAGTATATGTTATGTGCGCATTAAAACTTACTCCTTATTTCCAACAGCCGAATGGATAGCTTTGAAGAATAACTTTTATTTTGGTACTCGTTTGTAATGTTAGTGAAAAAACATATTTACTAACACTAAAACTAGTGATCATAACTAACACACTTTGCCATAACATATATAAATCTATTTGCGACCAAAAATGCTATTAAGATTGTGCGATGATATGAATGGGGGATAATGTCTTTTTCCGGGAGTAAATGTCCACCAAATATTACATGAAGAAGTAATGGCAATGTAATACATGGCAATGTCAGACACCCTCAAATGACCACAATAGCCGACAACAACACAAATATATAAACTTATATATATAAATAGAGGGATTTTGATTATGATTCGCAATTTTTGGTGTGATATTGAAGGAAATCAACTTGTCATTAGATAATGAATCGTTTATGACTAATGTGTTGGTTCTATACTTATGGATGAAAGTCGTGGTGGTTTAGGAACTCAATGGACATATAATATCTTTGCGCTTATGTCCAGTTTTTATCAGTTGATTATTATTTTGCGGAGAAAGCCATAAACAGCGTATTAGATTTAATGATGCTTTGATTGATAAATTCATATAATAACACAAATATCGTATTCTATTGAACAAAAATACTGTCAAAACAATTATTATTGTAATGTTTCGGAAGTTCATTCAATTGCAATACTAACTCATAATTGAATGTTATTTCAATCTTAAAAGCTCTTTTAGCTACAAACTAGAGAGTCATTCTATTAAGCTTTTCTTATGGCACAATCAAATCTAAGTTTATTATTCTATTCTACATCCAATTCTTCAATGATTTAAAAATCGAATTCTGCAAATAAGAAACTTTATCTCTCTTTTATTGTATTTTGAACTAAAAGTTATAAACCATTCACAATTGAAAGTCAGACTCAAAACTTATCTTTTGTTGACAAGATTTTAGACAAAAGCAAATGAATCCGTTATATGAGTCAAATTACTGAATATATTGTCTATTGTCATATCAATAAATTGAGAACAACTTATTTACTTATATTTCTTGTAAACATCCGCAACGATAAGTTCAATCATCATTTCTCTCAACTAATAATCATTTTTAAATTTCCTGTTTTACAAATAAAACTTTTTATTTTTTAAGAACTAAAAATATGAATTCAAATCTATTAAATTTATTCAGACTTGACTCAAATAAGGAAATCGAAGACTATTCGAAATATCGATTTAGTCACAAATGAAAATAAGAGCAGAATTTAAAAATACGCGTTTATTCTATTAGTAGAGCTCTCTCTTGACTGCAAATGTTGACAATATTGACTTTATGTCAAGATTCAATTAAAGCTTCATTTTGATATTCAATTGTAGTCAAAACTATTTCTCAAACAAATCAAAATTTAAGTCATAAAAGTTGAAAAATCTAGAAATAAATTTAAATGTTTTGAAGCGATAACTCATTTTCCCACAAAAAATTAGAGTTACTTTAGATAATAAAGTCAAGTTTGAGATGTATTAAGTCAAGGATTATTGATAAGTGATTATTAATTAAAAAAACCGCATTTACTTATCTTAATAATAGTTATGTCGATAATAAAAATTATAACCAGTTGTGCGAAAGTCTGATATGGAATCAATTTAAATAGAGTTTAATGAATCTAATTGTGATAAAAAGCATTATTTATATAAGAAAACCACTTAAACTTCTAATCAATAATCAAACTATTAAAAAGATGAACATTTTTATAATAATTAGCAATAATTGTATAATTAATTGAATAAAAGAAAAACTAAATAAATGAAAAGAAAAAGCGTTCACTGAATAAAAATCAATTTAATCGCTGTTATGGTTATTGAAATCTATAACAGTTTCACAACTATTTGAATAAACTTTAAGTCTAAAAATGCTCAAAAAATATAATTTTAAACTTTTAAACCATTTGAACGATTTTATTGATATGAAGTTAAAGCAAATCATCGAAAGTGGTTCCACTGTAGCCAACTTCAGCCTTATTTAAATCGGTATAATTTATATAAAGTCTATCTCCAGGTATTCCCAACTCTTTCTCGATATGAGCGAAAAGTGCTTTCGAGTGTTTTTTATTGGCCTCACGTCCCAATTGACCAATACTTGAGAGAGAGCCCACTCCACAGACACCTTCCACACCACCTTTTGTCATACATTTGTCAAATAATTCAAATTGTACTTAAATTCAAATCAAATCAAATTAAATGAAATGTTACCCCAATTCATGTTTTGATCGGTTATAACGTTGACCACAACATAAGACTTCGGTTTTCCTAAACATCAAATCAAACAATCAATTAATTAATTAAATGAATGAATAGAAAATATTGAAAATAATGGTTAACCTAATGTTTTTGCCACTAAATCAACGGTTTTTTCGACAAAATTTGTCGGAACCTTATTTGAGGCCAAATTTGTCTTTAATTCAAAAATTGGCATTTTTTCAAATTCTTATAAATCACTGAATTTTAATTAAATCTCAAATAATTATTCTTTTAAGTAAACAGTGTTTTAAAGAAATTATTGACTTAATCAAAACAGTTTTGATAAATGATAGCTTCAAACAAAGAATACTTTAAATTGAATCGAAAGAGTAATACTTTTATAGACTTCTATTACGAGTGTTTCGCTTTCAATAGCATTAACTAAAAAGAACTAATTCTTCAGACTTTTATTAACCCATTCAAATAAATGAAATTTTCTGTACGAATAACGAAACTCTAAATCACAAAAAATTCATACAAAAGTTTAGAACAGATTCTGATCTCAAAAAAACTTTATAAACTTAATAAAGATCAAGAATTTCATAATTAATAAATTATTTTAATGTAATGATTGTATGAAATCAATTGTTTTGAACTAAAAAAACATTAGAATAACTTCGATCTCAATAATTAAACTTTTAAGAAATCTATTTAATTATAATTTTGATTAAATTATAAACAAAAAATCGTTTATCGCTTTATTTAAAAACTTAAATATTAAAAAAAAAGTATTAATAATATTGAGACAAATATAATAACAATAAAATAATAACTTTTAAATTAATTTATGTTAAGAAAGACATTAAAAATACTAATAAAAACTTAATATGAAACAAATGGTAAAAAGCAGTGCTAAACTTTGATGCGACTCAACTGAAAGACAGTCGTTTCCTTTTTTGGGCGCTGTTTGTTCTGACGTAGAACTGTTCGAGTCTTGTCCACCGCCAACACCGCCAACACTGCCATTACTCTCCTCTCGCGCTCGCATTTCTCGGTGATCTTCACCCAAAGGAACAGATGGATTACGAGCTATTATACATCCAAACAGTTCTTTATTATCCCGCCATTCTTCGCACTTTTCAATAAAATTATTCATTATTTTTCGAATTAATTAATTTAAATTAAAACTTAATTTGAAAAAATTTTGATTTATTACCGAATTCTTGCTTTTAAGCTTTTGTGGTCGACCACAATATTTGTCTCTTTTGAAAAGATAAGCGATATAACCATCTTTTGGATTTTCTGCTGGCAATGAAAAGGCTGCGGTCAAGTCTGGCGGGAAGTTTTCGTTATATCTGCCGCCAACATATCCATCTTTATCTCCATCGATATTCCATTGGCCCGTACTATAGATGTAATAATAAACCTGTTCTCCAAATCATATCAGGATCTCAATGAAAACTTTTTTATCAGAAAAAGACTTAAATATTTGAATGAAAACTTACTCTAATATTTTTGAATGCAATCATAGATGGTTTACTTCGGTTACCATTAAAGAAGACAGCGTCCAGGCCTCCAGTGGGCAAATGATGCATTGGAGAGCCATCTTTGCCTCCAAGAAAGAGCTCTCCCTTTTCATTCCAAGCCCAATATCGGTTGACCTCAAACTTGAATGTACTCATAGCTCGCTCTCCTTCGATGACAGTCATCACTGATGAGGTTCGAGTGATTGGAGCCATATATTGATACCATATCTCAAACGGACCTTTAAGATAGCTCTCACCCGGAAGACCATTCAATTCCCAGTAATGATTATCGCTTTATTAATAAAATATATTGTTTAAAAGTTTTCAAGAGTTTATCAATTGATTCAATAGTTACCGATAGAGTCGAATACTTCCATTGACGAGTCTATCAGTTGAGTGAATAAGAGGGTCATCGCATGGAGACTGTAATCAAATCTTATAATTCATTAAATCAAAGTTTATATCATATAAAATACCTTAATTGCCATTTCATCACTCATTGAAAAGTCAATAAATATAGTGATAACTAATAACGCAAAAAAATTCATCGTAAAAAATATTTAGTTTTTACAAATTGACAATAAATGCTAAAAACTGGTGATTAACTCGTAGTTAGACTTACAATCAATTCAAATAATTAAAGAATTTAATATCGATATTATATTTTGTGTGCAATTTATTAATTGTTAACTTCACGCGAAGTTTTGAAAAAAGTTCTTAAAGTTTATCTTTTGTAAAAAAGCAAAACTTTGATCATAACAAGGATAGGATAACGCCATCTCATTATTATATTTAAAATTATTGGACTTTTTATTTACCACTAATAAAAAGAGTAATCGTAATGACATATACTTTCAGTGAACACCAGTTATAAAACTAACAATAATTTATTACAGATTTCTTTTAAATTAAGAATACATTTATATTCGAATACAAAATAATAAAACTCTAAATATTTTCCAAGTCATAAATACATCGAATTTATTGAAATTAAATAAATTTTAATTGAAATTTAACGCAAAAGTAATAGAACTGTATTTGCGTTTAAAGAGGGCGTCGATTTGATAGAAGAAATCAAAATCGATAATAAATTAGACCATATTTTAAATCTTAATTAATAATAAGTATAAATATGTTGTTGGAGTCAATATTCAATACGGACAATGGCTATTTGGAGGCATTGATCCGAGGCTTCAAATGTGGAATTTTGAGACAAAGCGATTATTTGAATTTAGTTCAATGCGAGTCTTTAGAAGACCTTAAACTACACTTACAGTCAACAGATTACGGAAACTTCCTCTCCAACGAAGCCTCGCCTCTCAATGTCTCTGTCATTGACGACAAACTTCGCGAAAAGTTAGTCATCGAGTTTCAGCACATTCGCAATCACGCGGTCGAGCCATTGGCCACTTTCTTGGATCACATCAACTACTCCTATATGATCGACAATATTATACTTCTTATTACAGGTCTTCAAAATAGTTCAATAAATTTTTGTTTAAATGAATAATCATTTGAAAAACAATTCAAAATTATTAAGTTTTTTGACTAATTTTCTAATCAACAAAACGATTGGTTTGCGTCAAATAAAGCGATGGCTTTTAATTTATAATTATTTTTAGATCTAATTTAATATTCAATTAAAAAAAATATCTTCTATTTGACTAAAGATTAACAAAACTTTTAATTAAAGGAACTCTACATCAAAGACCACTTTCAGAATTGATACCAAAGTGTCATCCGTTGGGCTCTTTTGATCAGATGGAAGCCATTCACGTGGCGGCCACTCCAGCGGACCTCTATAATGCAGTCTTAGTGGACACACCACTCGCGCCATTTTTTGTTGATTGCATTGGAGAACAAGACTTGGATGAAATGAATATCGAAATCATAAGAAACACTTTATATAAGGCTTATTTGGAAGCATTCCATAAGTTTTGCAAAGAAGAAATCGGCGGAACAACTGCTGATGTCATGTGCGAAATATTAGGTTAGTTCTAATGTCTATTATTCTCATTATTATTATTCAAATCAATAAATTGATAAAAATTATTTAAATTGTTTGCATTTGAATAGCTTTTGAGGCCGACAGAAGAGCTTTCATTATAACAATCAATTCGTTTGGCACCGAATTGTCAAAAGAAGATCGCGCAAAGCTATACCCAAATTGTGGTAAACTATTTCCCGATGGATTAGCGGCATTGGCTCGCGCTGACGACTACGAGCAGGTCAGGAATGTTGCCGAATATTACGCGGAATATAAAGTGCTATTCGAAGGTCAAGGACAGAGCGGACACGAAGATAAGACACTAGAAGACAAATTTTTCGAGCACGAGGTCAACCTGAATGTGAACGCATTTCTCCAACAGTTCCATTTCGGTGTCTTCTATTCATATCTTAAGCTTAAGGAACAAGAATGTCGTAATATTGTTTGGATCGCCGAATGTGTGGCTCAAAAACATAAGGCCAAAATTGATAATTATATTCCTATCTTCTAAAAATTTTTTTGTTAGCTATTTAAAAATTTTTTCTTTATTTTAAAACTATTGTTAGTCTAGAGTTAAATGTTATAAATATTTAAGAGTCAATCAAGAAATGGGTGAACATTTGAAGTATTGATTTTAATTTGTGATAATATTGAATTTATTTTATTCGGAATAATGAATGTATTATTAATTTATATTATTTTTTTAATTTAATCCCGAACTTTGTTGAATAAAACTTTTGTTTAAAGTTTAACTATTAATCAATTCTTTAAATGAGTTCAAAGTTTAATAAAACCTAAAATTTATGGTTTTCTGACTTAATTTTGCGAATCATAACACGTTTGACATTAAGTCACAAACAAATGAATGTCAAAATTAAAATTCAAGTTAAGTATTGATTAAATTTTTAAAAAATAAAACTTATAATAAATAGTCTTCAACTTCAAAAGAGGTTTCAATAATTGATTTATAGCTCAAGTTTGAAATGAGCCACTCTTTAGGCTCAAGTATTTTGTAGTCACGTGACAAACACATGATATAAAAGAAAAATAACATAAACTTATAGTTAATTATTTACAATTTGTTAAGTTTTTAATAAAATTAAATCATTTTTGTTTTTCTCAAACGAATCCTAATTGAGATTCAATTAATTTCAAAAAATGGTATTAAATATAAAGAAACAAATTGTGACTCATTTGAAAACAATTTTTAATAAAAAATTTAACAATAATTTATTGAAAACAAAATCGTCAAAAAGTTTTAATAAAAATTGTGATATAAATCAAATAAAACCAACTTTTTATATAGATTTGAATGAATTAATTGATCAAAATCTCAATGATTCCGAACTCAATGTTATTTCAAAAGTGAGTTATATTTTGTTTTACTATTAATTGATTTCATAATTAATTATTTAATAATTTAAAGTTTAACTCATTTTTTAGTCAAAGTTTTGTTTAAAATTTAATTAATTTTAAACTTATTTTTTAGACAATTAAAGAAAAGTGTAGTTTTATTGACCGAATATATAGTGAAACAAATTCGGAAAATAAGCAGAAATTGATGTTTCAAATCGAAGAACAATTTTTTTCAAAGGTTTTTAATTTATTTTAATTTGATTCTAAATTTTTTAAATTGAAAAGTTTTTGAACACTTTTTTTTTAATATTGACAGCAATTAATAAATGATTTAAAGACATGTCTGAAGAGAAGTTACGGCAGAAATACATTATTGAGTTCAAGCGCGAGTGAACCGCAAACAGTTGTGGTCGAGTTTTCGTCACCAAATGTGGCCAAACCTTTTCACGTGGGAAACTTGAGGTCAACTATTATCGGAAATTTTGTTTCAAATTTGAACAGCTTTTGTGGCAATAATGTTATAAGAATTAATTATTTGGGTGATTGGGGCACTCAGTTCGGTATTTTGAGTCTGGCTTACGATTATTTTGGTGATGATAACCAATTGGTTACAAATCCATTAAAACATTTATTTGATGTTTATGTCAAAGGAAATAATGAGTGCACTAATAGTGAGGAGTGGAGAGAAAAGGCTAAACAAAGATTCAATTTGTTAGAAAGTAAACAAAATTCCGATGTTTTCAATCAATGGCTTAAATTCCGCGAATTAAGTATTAAGGAATTGAAAGCATTGTATTCGAGATTAGGTATTGATTTTGACGAGTTTCACAGCGAATCCATGTATAGCAAAGCATCGATTGAAATCATCAAAGAATTGAAACAAATGGGACTCATCGAAGTCAATGATGAGAGCAAAGCAGCATTTGTTGTGATTAAAAACTCTGGTAAAAATAATGATTTTCTAAAAATACCAGTCATTAAAAAAGATGGAAGTACTCTATATTTGACGAGGTTTGATATTTATATAACTAAAATCTTTCTATTTATCAAACAATAAGTTTATTTGCTCTCTTGTTTAGAGATATCGCGGCCGCTATCCATCGAAAAGAAATGTTCAATTTTAGTAAAATGTATTATGTCGTAGACAGCAGTCAATCCAATCATTTTAATAATTTGAAAAATATATTTAGAGAAGCGAAAAATAGTTTGTGTGAGTAAGTGATCAACTCTTAAATAATTTCTGTTTCTATATTTCAATCAATATTTCGTTAATTATTGTAACAGTGAATTAATTCACATAAAGTTTGGACGTATTATTGGTATGAGTACAAGAAAAGGAGAAATAATTTTTCTCGAAGATGTTCTCAATGAAGCCAAAGAGAGAGCTTTAGAATCAATCAAATCGAGTCCAAGTATGTCATCAACTTTAAAAATTATGAATTTGGCGAAAATTGATTTGATTTTGTTTTTTATCGTTCAAAAGATACTAAAATAAGTGAAGAAAATTTTGAAAGTGTTGCCGATATATTGGGAACTTCTGGAATTCTGATTCACGACATGTCCAATCGTAGAGTTAAAGAATATAAGTTTAATTGGAATTCAGCGCTTAAACATTTTGGAGATACCGGAATCGCTTTACAATATACTCACGCGAGGCTTTGCAAGTCTGTCATTCTGTATATTTTTGAGAATCACAAAAGTCACTAATTTTTATTTTCATTTTTATTAAAGTTTGGAACTTAATTGTGGTATAGATTTAAACCTGAACTCTGAGCTCAATTTCGATGCAATTAACAGTTTCGAAGGCAAACTACTTATGAATGTTTTATCAGAATTCGATGACATCTTAAGCAATTCTTATGAACTTTTAGAGCCGAGTATTCTCGTCAACTATTTGTTCGATTTAAAGTGAGTTTGAGTTTATCTAAATTTGAACTTTTTTTTGACAAAAAATTATTTGTTGGCTTTATAGAAATGCCATAAATAGAGCAAATCAAGAATTAACAATAAAAGGACAACAATCAACAATAGCAGAAACTCGATTATTACTATTTTATTGTGCGCGTAGAGTTCTTAATCAAGGAATGCAATTATTAGGTCTAAATCCTTTAAATTCGATGTGAATATTATTATTGTATTTTTTATAAAATAATAAAAATCTGTTTAAATGCTCGAATCATGTCTTTCATATTTAGTTTCAAGCAATTCATATAATTATTATTGTTGTTTTTTATTGTTTTTTGTTTTTAACTTTTATATTCATAAAATTTCAATTTTAATGTAAGAAAATTGTTGAATTTTGAATAGAAAAAAACTAACACATTATTTTTCTTAAAATATTAAAATTTTAATTCATTTTGAAAATCTTTTTCATACAAATATGATATAATACTATATAAATGATTTTAATGCATATCAATATATATACAAATTTAATTTAACTCGAAATAATATAAAAATGAAGAGCACTTTGATATCTAAATTAAATGTATTTTTATAACAGCTGAACAAAAAATAGTTGACAATATTAAGAATATATAATCTCAACTTCATATAAGCTCTTTTATTAAGCTATAAATTCAAGAACAGCGATAATTCCGATACTTTAGAATTCTGTTGAAAATAAACTCAATTTTTGAACAACTCAATCAAATCAATCTTTTGTAATAGACATAATGCTTTTGAAAAGTTAAATCGATTAAATTTAAAAGTAATCAAAAGAGTTGCGATCCGTTGAGATTATCGATTTATGACTTTTAGTTCACAGGTAGAAGAGAGTATCGGCCAATCGGTTGTGGATCGGACGGTGTAAAGCAGTACCCGTAAGGTATGCCAACTTATGCGCGTATTGACACGGAGCTGGCACTCGAATAGTACCCTTTTTTATTAAATTAGAAGATAGTTTTATTAATTGAGACACAAACTAAACTAAAAATTCAAAAAAATAAATAAATAAATAAAAATAAAAACTTACGATCCAATTATAGTAGAGATGCGTCAGTTTGTAAGCGAGCTGTTGATGTCGATGAGGATACCAATTGGTGTCATCTTTAATAATGTTATACATCGTAGGAGTGACTGTCCCTTGACGTACGGATTGGCTTATAAGGAAGAAGTCATATCGTTCTTCTCTGGTGACCACAGAGTCGACGACAGTACCAGGTATTGGATTATCAAAACGATTATTTGGAAATTTGGCAAAAAATCGTGTATTAATACGTTTGGTCACAATAATGAAACAAAGTTTGATTGGTTTGTCTGGAAATATGTTCTTAATGGCGTCTTCGATTTGTTTCAGTTCATATTTATAAACATATTCAATATCACCTTCAGATACGCCGTCGCGATAAACAACGATTGAAAGAGGAATTGATTTATTGATGTCATAATAACGCTTCAATCCAACTAAAAAGATACGTTTATCAATTAGAATAAGGGTATTTGAATCGTTAGATTTTCTTTATTATCTCACATTCAAAATTAGATTTGAAATTATTGGATAATTCTTCTCGATTTCTATGAGGGGAAACGCGTGAATACCATTTAGTCAATGTTTGATTTGTGCTACAAAAAAGAGTGTTTTTGTTTAATAGATTTTATTACTTGAGTCATTAGTTCAAAAGTCATTATTTATAGAACAGACCTGCAAACAAAAGCACCGATTGCTCTCTCGCGCTGAGCAGTATCGCGATGAACATCAAAGCCAACAACCATAAGATCTTTTGGCTAAAGATTAGTTATTTTTTTAGTTTTATTTAATAAATTGTTAAACTTTAAGAACATACCGGAATAACAAGAGCCCAGGGCTCGGCTCCGAGTTTACACGCCATTTGAATACTAATTTTAGTGCAAACAGACATTAACATTTGCTTCTTTGTTATAGTTCTTTGAACCACCATTTGTGAAGCTAACGGATGTTCACAACAAAAGATCTTTTTGATTGCGTCGTATCGGTCCTTATTATTATTGGGCAGAATTACGACTACTATTTGCATATTTGGCGGAACACTATTACAGGCGTCAACAAAAGTGGAGGTTCGCTCGTTATCTATTGCAACGATTACTGGCCGATTGAGATTAACACCGAATTGTCGAGAAACACGATTGAGTGTATTCGCAAAATCATCGACAATATGTTTATCGCGTTGAGTGCAAACAATAGTCCAATTTGTGATATTGACGGCCGCGAACATGGGTTTACTGCGAATCTCTTTACTAAAATCTCCAGTTTTCTGATCAAAAGCAGAGGCCGTATCTTTATTCTGCCCGTGCATTAAAATCTTTTCGCAGTCGAGAACTTTAGCCTGAACTTCAACCAGCCCTTCGTCAAACTCGAGACCCCATTTGTTCATCTCTTGCTTTATCTGAGGGTGAGTTCTGACAGATCTGATGAATTGGTTCAAGTTTTGGACTCTCAGGTTTGGGTCTTGTTGTGTCTTTTGAGTCATTGAACGGCGAATATTGAAATCGTTTCCCATTGATTCTGAAAGGCCTGTCATATTACATAATTCTGGCACTAAAAGTATTTCTTTTGATTGACCGGCTCTTTGCTCTCTAATACTCGGCAATGCTATCAAAAGTGGTTGTCGATCGTCTCTAATATTAATATTATATTGTTCGCGATAATAGTTCTTAATAGAAATGGTTCCCTGTCTTCGTTCAAATGTTGTTAAAGGATTCTTATCGAAAGCTATGTCATCGATTCTATAGGTTCTGTTATTATAGTTGGTTATCACTATATTTCCGGTCAATTCTCTTCTGGCGTTATCTTTAAAGCCTGCACTATCGCGACGGTATAAATCTTGTAAATTCTGTAGGACTGTATCCGTACGGATCACTTTGTGAACGGTGTCGGCGACCATCAAAATGCTTCCACCGTCGTGACGGTTTATGGCAGTCAACAATCCCTGCAATATTTCTAACTTATGTTCAGGAAGACTGTGTCTTATGGCGGGATTGAAATAATGTCTTCCAATCAAATTCCAATTAAGTAATTGCAAATTGCGTCTCATTTGAGTGTTGAACAGACGAATCATTTCCTGGTGATCCCATGATATCTCTCCAACTCTTTTTACTCGAATACGTATTTGTGTGTTATCTGTTTTACGCGTCGAAAAGAAATCTGTTTCTTCGTTAGGCAAAAGTGTCGTAGACTTCAAATTAGACATATTGTCATAAACCATACGTTCACCAAAAGCCTGTCTGTGATTATAAAGCAATGCTTTTCTTACAACAGTTGCATCAATTTGTGGCTCAAATTCGATGTGATAGTCATAAACAATCACATTCTGAGGTGTATTCAAACGGAAATAGTTGGCCAGTACCGTAACAGCTCTACCCTCTCCTCCTTGTTTTTTGATCACTTGTGAAGGTCGAGTCCGAATATATCCAGCGCGACCTCTAATTGCAGCGCCATTTCCTTTAAATTTAATAATATTTTAATTTATTACTCAAACTATTGGACATTTAAGCCTTCAAAATGTTATTCTTTTTTAAAATTTATCTTCGAACTAATAGAATGACTCACTTATAATTAAGTGAAATTTCGATTTGAATTGAGAAAAGAATAAAAACTTTATGATAATTTCAATTTGAAATCAAATTAGTTACCATTCCCTCCATTTCCACCTGAATGGCGATCAAACGGTTCAAGAAGAGATTGTTGGAGAGATCTCGCGTCTAAACTCGATGGTTCATTTTGAACACTGTGAGGCCTTCCTCTGGCTCTTCCTCTAGACCTGCCCGCGGCTGAATCAGCCATTGAATACTGTCCAGTGTTTGTAATCTAGTGTTTATTAGGTTGGGAACTGTAAATTAAAAATAAACGACTGTTTGAATTACATCTCTGTTTTATTCTATCACTAATAAAAGATAAGAAAAGTAATTGATTTTTGTTCTTTTAATTTAATTAGGTTTTGATTTACTAGAAAGTAATAAGAAGTAAAAGTAAAATAAAACTCTCTCAATAACTGCTATTATTTACTTAAGGCAAAGAGTGAGTACATTCAGTAATTTGAGAGTCCGTTACTCAATATTATGTAAGAGTACTTACATAACGGAATACTAGACTCGCACACCCTTCTTAACGTAAGTCATACAACTTTTATTAAGACTGACTAAAATTGTCGTTAAAATTGTCGTCATGACAATCAATTGGAACTCTAATCACAAGTTTAAGCCTACAATTCTAATGAAAAGTTTTGAGCAAATGAAAAACTCTTAATATCAAAATTAAAATAAATGAAAAAATAAAGCAAACAAAGCATTTAGTTTGTCAAAAATACTTTTTTTTAAATTTTAGACTAAGACTTTAAGTTCTGGCACGCCTTCAAAGCTAAAAGTAATATTAAGCAACAAAGAGTCCCCCGAGAATGACATTCTTGCCGTCAACCCTCTCCTCATATGAACTCTTCTAAATTGTGACCATAGAGTTTCTCACTGACGAGCGAGCCATAGGAGCACTGGTTCTGCAGTTGTCAATAAAGAATTAGAAAAAAGGAAACTTTCTCTCAAAATGAATTATCATTTAAACCATTGCCACAAAATTAGGAAAAACTCATTATTACGATATGAAATGTTATTTAATGTGTTTTTCATCAAAGTTACCATAAAATAACTCGGAATCGCATTAGTTTCCATTTATTATTATTATTGTTGCGAACTAAATCTTTACATTATAATATTAAATTTAACTTTTATTTTGATTTACAAAACTTTATTAATAAGAGCGTAACAAAGAGAGCTCTGAGTATAACCGTGTATATGTTTTAACCACTGATAAAGAACGAATAGAAAAGCCATATACTGTATATTGCTTTACATAAGTATATGTGTTATAAAGAAAGATTGTTTTGTCAACAATTTCCATACATAGAGAATTAAACAATTTTGTTTACAGATTCCGTTTCCTAGAGACATTATAATAAAAATTAATATGAAATAAATTTCAACAAAATGTATTCAAAAGATCAATTTTACTACAAAGTAATAGAAAAAAATATTTAATTTCTCATAAATACAAATGAGTTAATATCAAAAATGGGGTAACATTTTATTAATATTTCTTAATGTAAATTCCAAATCGAAAAATTCTATTGAAAATGTAGATTAAACGCTATTTCAAATCAAAAATTTGTAAACATTTGTAAATATTTTGACAATTTTTCCTTAATTCCAATGAATTTTCTGTAAAATAGGAGAAAATGAATCGTTTGAATGAATTGATCGTAATTTGAAAAATCAATCGTTTAATTGGTAGCCAAACAAAGCAATTGTCCCAAGAAATACATTATAGACTTCATTATCCTTTCCATGAGTTATAATAAGATTATTGTCCACTTCTTTAATGTATTCCTCAATCGTTTGTTTGTCTCCGACTTCGCAAATGAATAATGAAATCAAATTAATAAATAAAAAGTGAGAATATTTAGGATTATATAAACCATTGAAACATTTTTTATACAAATCCATTCTTTCATTAACTAATTTTAATCTTTTCTTCGAATTAATCATAGAGTTGGGGACTCGAAGACTTTCTTCCAACAAATAACTGTCCAAATAATGCAATCTTTCGTAATCGATATCCGAATCAAAATTTGATTCACATCTCAAACATTTGCAATTTATGTAATAATTATCTGAAAGTATTTCTTGTCTTTTATTAGTATTGAAGACAAGTTCCACACAATTGATAGTAATTTGATTTCCGATTGGAATTTGAGTCATAGCTCTTAACTCAATATTTAAACCATTATTAATGATCGCAGCGTTTGGAAGACATGAATGACTCAAAGCAGACAATTGGACACTAAATGCCTTAATGTTTGTTAACTTCATCTTCAGATTGTCTCCAATTGTCTCCAAATTAAATGATTTCAAATAGATTATTGAATAGATTTGTGAGACAAAGACTATTGATTTGTCAATCAAATCGAAACCATACTTAAGAATAAGCGATGATTTGAGTCTTTGTTTCACATTTGAGTGCTTTTTAATATCATTGAAACAAATATTCGTATTATTCGGCAATTCATACGTTTTTGTTTCGAATATTTTGTCATTTTTGATCATATAATAGAGACGTAAAGAAAGTCTGTAAATGACTGGAATCTGAGAATTGATTCGAGAAAATGGTTTGCATTCGAGTTTGTGATAAATCCAATCAATTGATTGACATTTTGTGTCGCAATAAAACATTTGTTTACAATTTGAACACTTTTTCAATGACTGACTCCAACGCAAGCATTGGTCACAAAGTGTTCCCTTTTGGTGATCACTTACGCCATAAACTAATGGCTGGCATTCGAGTATTACGTCTCCACAACAATAAGATTTAGTCGAAACCAATGATTCCATTTTCCGTCCATTTATTTGACAAACGCTTTGGATTTTTTATTAAATAAACAAAGGTTTGAATGAATTGTGTTTTGAGCGCAAAATTTGAATTACGAGAAAAGAGATCTCAAAATGATTGTCGACTTAATGGCTCTCATTTACAATCAACTAATAATTGAATGATTTTGAGATCTATTTAAATGAATTCAATTCAATTAATGGTCAAATGTGGAAAAAATGTTTACGTTTATCCAAAAACTTAATTA
>JAQIWZ010000525.1:0-18291 GCA_034697245.1 Malaconothrus monodactylus | reverse complement strand
CTTAAATTAAAATAAACTGAATTACGATTTCGTATTTGATATTACTTTGTATTTGTCATATTTTTTGTCTATTCTATAAATATTTTAATTTCAAAGAGAAAAGAATTTGGAATTCTTGAAAAGGATTTCTTTTATTAACTTTGTTTTAAATACAGTAAAAGTAAGAAAAAGTTTTTTTGCTCATCAAAGCTAATGGAAGACTAAATTTTTTTACTTCATTTTTTGGTAATTTATTTTATTTTATAGAAAATCTAAAAAATTGAACACTTATTGTATTAATTCTAAAAATTTTCTCTAAATTTGATAAAATTTTATTGAAATTATTGAACTTTAACATTAAATTGAGTGCAAAACATATTAAACATTAGAACAGGTCTATTGAAAAGTGAGCGTATTTTTTGAAACTGTAGGACTGGCTTTCAAATGATCCACACTTTCACTCTTGTTTACATTTGTTTAGTGTTTTTGGTTTGAAGTTTAAATATTTATTAATTTATAAAATAATTATTTGAAATTCAAGTATTTATAAGTTTTAAATTTAAAATAAATTTTTATTTATAAAACAAAGTGTTAAAGAAATCAATTCATTGATTAAAAACTCATTTAAATAAAGAAAACGTTTAATGAATTGAATATTTATTTATAAATAATAAAGAAAATTATATAAAATGACAACAAAATCGTTGGACTTTTTGAAAGAGGAGACAATAATATCGGACAAAATGTTAGATTACAATGAATACAGAGAGTCTTCGATTCCAATAATAATAGAAAGTGGTGCCTTTCAGTGTAGGGCTGGCTTTGGATCTCATCCGACGCCTCAATTCATTTTCAGAAATTTAATATCAAAACAAAGAGGAAAAAAGGATTCAGAGATTTTAGTCGGAAATGATATCCACAACTTGGAAGCCGTCAAATGGCTCTTGAGGTCACCCTTCGAGAGCGATGTCGTCACTCAATTCGATGTCCACGAAACCATTTTTGATTATATATTCTCTCATTTGGGAATTGATACCAATTGTGTCGAACATCCCATTGTTTTGAACGAAGCTCTTTATGTCCCGATTTGGTCGCGAAGTCATATCCAGGAATTATTGTTCGAATGCTATGAAATTCCGTCACTTTTGTTAGGCGTCGACTCTTTGTTTAGTTTATATCATAATTTGCCAGACATTCAAAATTGTTTAGTCATACGTTTAGGTCATTATACGTGTCACGTATTGGCCATAGTTGATGGCAAACTTTGTTCCGAAGCGTCGACACGAATCAATTTGGGAGGACTTAACCTAACGCTATATTTGCAAAGATTATTACAATTAAAATATCCAAAACATACTCAAGAGTTTACTTTTACAAAATGTGAAAATATAGTTCAAAATTTATGTAAATTTTCTTCTGATTACGACATCGAGAGTTCAAAATGGTCTGATCAAGAATATTATGATAAAAATGTTAAACAATTTAAAACTTCAAACTATAACTCAACTCAACAAACGCAACTTTCATTTAATGAAAACTTCACGATTAGGTCTCAACGATTACTCTCAAAAGTTGAAAGCAATTTATCCAAGAAAAGAGAAAAACAGGTCTTTTTTTAAATTTAATTTTATTATTATTTATGATTAGTATTAACTTTTGTAAATTCATAGCTCATAGAATTAGAGGAACAGAGAAAAAAACTTAAAATATTACACGAGCTCGTAGAAGATGAAGAATTAGCAGATCCTGCTTTGGTTGCGGTAATCAATTATCATTTAATATAAACTAAAACTATTTTATAAAATTTTTAAAATATAAACTAAATATAAATATAGAGGGCTTATCAAAATGCGGGCGTCAAAAATTTGAATGAATTGAGAATAAGATTGAGTGAATTAAACAATGAAATCAAATTTATTAAAATTCAACTCAATCCTAAACAAGAACCTGAAGAGACAGTTATCGATGAAATCAAAGAATGGCAAAAACATATCAATTGTGATGAAATGAAATGGATTTCGCATATCAGACAATTGAGATCTAATAAAATCGGTGAAAACGCTTGGATTCTAAATGAACTTTTGCGTGAATATGAACTCGAAACCAAACTATTGAAAAGATACGGAATCGCAGATAATGTAATAGAAATCGGACCCGAACTGATTCGAGTGCCAGAATTGCTTTTCTCTCCCAATTCTCTCATCAATTATCAACAGTGTGGTATCTCTGAAGCCATCGATAATGTTATGAAAAAATTGAATGATTACAAAATTAGTGAAGTTTGTCATGTTTTATATCAATTAAATAAATATTTATTTTAAAATATACTATAATTAAAAAAACAAAATTTTCAGACAATTTTCATAACTGGCGGATGTGCTAATATTGATGGTCTGCTCACTAGAATCGAAAAAGATGTGACATCTATGCGACCCTTTCAGTCGCCTCTATCTGTCCAAATGGCTCGTATGTCAACACGATTTAAATAATTTAAATTTTTGAAAAACTAATTTAAGTCTGTTTTTAATAGAAAATATATCGCTTGACAGTTGGAAAGGAGAGCGCGACTGTTCAAACGATTTTTCTGATAAATTTGTCACTAAAAGTGAATATTTAGAGTTTGGTTCGGGTTTTATTAAAGAATACAAGTGTTCGAATTTACTCAATAAATGACTTTTTAATTTATTTATTAATCAATTATCTTTTGTAAATATAATAAGTATTAAATTTTCAATCGTTTAACTAAAAATTATGTGATTTATTAAAAGAATTTAAATTTATGGAATAATAGCTTTGATTTAGAAATCCATTCAAAAGATTAATTCAATTCTAAGTTAAAACTTATTTTCGAAAATCGGACCAAATTATATATTACAGTAAAACGTCTCTATGTTGAATATGTAGATAACTGGTTTTTAAAATTAATTCTATGTTATTTCAATAAGTATATTTTTAAAAACCACTTATCTACAAGTTCAAGGTAGAGAGGTTTAAGTGTATTTTGATTTAAAAAAACGAGATTTTTCTCAGGAGTCGTATTATTATTAAAGCGTTGGCAGTTTTGGTGAATTCAAATTAAATATTTAATAGTTTAATAAAATAATTAATTTTAAGGACAAAATAGAAGTGATAAGAATGACGACCACAACAAATGTGGATTATTTACTCGAAAATTTCACAATCAATGAAATTATAGACATTCAGAAGAAGCTTAAGAATGATATCGAACGTAAAAAAGAAGAACTAAAACAACTCGTCGGGTATTTCGATATATATTTCGATTTATTATTTGTATTATTATTGAATTTAATTTAATTTATATAATTAATAGTGAAAGATATGCGGATCTCATCGAAGCGGCCGATACTATACAAGAAATGAATGTTAGCGTCGATTATGTCCTCAAATCATTGCTCTCTTTAGAGAGAAGACAACAATCAAAATATCTATCAATTAATAAAACTTCAAATAATAATAAACTAAATGAAAGAAACAACGAATCTATCGATAAGTCATCGGATTTGAAAATTAAAAACTACAAAATGGGACTAATTATGAAAATTGTAGTTAATATACCTCTAGATGTGAGTCGTCTATAATTTTGTTCAAAAAAAGTTATCACATTTTGATTTCTAATTAAATTTGAATTTATTATCAGATTTGGTCAGCCCTTGAAAGCGATGACTTATTGAATGCAACCTATAATTACTTTTACGGAAAGTATTTATGCGCTCTTTTGAGAAAATATGTTTCTCCTAATGAAATGTCGCATCTCTTCAAACAATACGAAACAGCAATCAATCGATTTAATGAAATAATTGCTAATACATGCTGGGACTTCAACAAAAAGAGTTCTTTTAACGAAAATAGTGACGAATCTGTAAATTCAGACACTTTTTGTTGTCTATTATTATTGCAAGAATTGAGTCCAACTCAACTTTTTTATATTGTTTTAGAGAAAAGGAAAAGTGATATCAATGAATGCTTTGACGAACAAAATGATCTCAAACAGAGTTTGCATTCTTTTATTAATATACTTTTTAATACAATTAAATGCGTTCATTCGGTATTTTTCAATAAGAATGGAAAGTTTAAGACATTATTGCATCAAAGATATGAACGATTCACTAAAATTAGTTATGAATCGCCTGTTATTAGAGAAAGAATACTAAGTCGTGAGTTGACATCAGAAATAACTGGATTTAAGCTTAAAAATGGCACAACTATAGAACTCATAGACAATGAAATAATAAAAAGTGAAACTAAGAATTGGATCAATTCTATTAAAAGTCTAATTGAGCCACTTTTGAAGAATCTGTTAGAAAATATTGATTCAGTCAATTATATTTGCAGTGTATTGACTGAAATCGATAAATCTCTTAAACAAAGTCAAAAATTGATTGATTGGGAAGAATATTGCGAGGAATTGATGGGAATCTATGTATCGATTTGGGATGAATTTGCTATGGATTATATTATATCCAGAATCACATCGATTATTAATGAAAAGATAAACAAATCTCTCAATTCATTGAAAGAAAATATACAAAATTCTGTAGTCAATAATAATTTATTGAATATCAATGATCTCGAAGTTATAAACTTTATTTGGGAAGAATTTGATACAAATTCATTGAATTTAACGAAGAAATCAATGGCTCAAATCTCAATGATTGATCAATTTTGTTCTGATTTTGACGATTCGCTCAAAGATCTGTTGATTGACATCAAAGTAATCAAAGATTATAGCTTTCAATTGATTAAATCACAGAATTTAAATGAAATTGAGGTTCAATTATTGAGTTCGTGTCAAACTATGATTAACGAACTCAAAGAATTCTTGGATTCGATGAATGGATCGACTGATAACGAAACAGTTACAATATTTTGCGCGCAGTTTTTGCGTCAAATGACACAATCGTGTCCTCATTTGGCTCAATGTTTTGAGAACTCGTCAAACACTAAACAGTACTCGTGGACTAAAGCTAAAGATTTATTGCTTTCGTTTTCCTATAATTCTTACAAAAAGTGGTTCGATCTCATAATTACTAAAATATTTGGTGCTATTAATTGTGATTCATTTACGAGTTTAGATAACTTTATTAATAATTCGTTTGTTTGGGATAAGATTCAGATAACAGAAGAATCAGAAGACGGAAAATTAGTCACATCTGTGATTGAAGTTCCGCTTCAAATCTCTTCAGTTCTTCACAACAATTTGAGTGAATTATGCACTCAAACCAATCGAATCGCAGGACACACACTTCCGCGAACTGTTGCCATAAACATCCTCTCAACGCTTACAAACCATTTAATTCGAATCTATGGCAACGCTTATGAGTCACTCACTAATTGCGAATATCCGCAAAACATTAAGCAAACAATTGCATTACAGATGTATTTCGATCTTTTATTCTTTAAACAATTTCTGGGAACGTCTCGAGACGAACACGTAAAACAAGAAGATATGCCCAAAATTCATGAATTGTTTCAAAAGTTTGAGACATTTATCGATCCATTCGATTTGCACGTATTTTTTCCTCACATTCAAACAAATATAGCATAAATTGGCAAAACCTCTAGTGTTATATTCGGATTACTGCTTCCTGATAATAGTTTTGTTATAACTGATTCTAAAGCTAAACAAACCCATCAAACTAATGAGCCGCACAACATATTGCCTCTCAATTCTTGTCAAAAGCCGTTTACTCTACTAAATGTAAATTCTATTTCTACGAAAATATCTAAAAAAAGATACGATTAAACAAAACTATATACTGAAGATTTAAAATATATACTGTATTGACGAACTTTTAATTTAATTTTAATAAACTTTTTATCGATTATAATGTCAAGTCATGCATGCATTTATAGTTGTAAACTATTATATATAAGGAGTTCATGACTCATAGAGACTAACATTATTATCAATAACAAGTATTTATTGTATTATTTGATAAGAGTTATCAGTTTTAGACCAATACTAATGCACTAAAGTGTTATAGACTATAATAATTATAAATTATTTATAGTATATTGTGTGAAATGAAATATCAATTAAATTAAGTTTTATTTGGAATATAGCGTAAGATAAATTGAAAATAACTGTAGAATATTAACACAAATTTAACCGTTACTTAAATAAAATTAATTAAATATAATTTCTCATTGTATTCACATTTTATAAAATGATAATAATTCCCATTAAGTTTTCAATTAAATTACGGGAATGTTTCAAACTTGATATAAATCTAGAATTTGAATAAAATATTCTTAATCTATAATTAATAGAATCACAAATAATGCTTGTTATCACCTCTTTCTATGGTTAGAATACTTTAATATCTCAATCCAGTCCCGTTCGGGTTATTTGATCCGAAAGTTTGACTCATAGCCTGACGGGCAGCTCCGGCCGCAGCTGCAGAGGCCGCGTGTTGTACGTGTTCGTTACGAAGTACTCCTTGAGTGAACTCGGCCTGTGCTTTTTGTAAACTGGCGCCTGTGCTTCGGTATATACTGTGTACCTAATCAGTCATTCAAACGATTAGTTAATTAGATTTTGATTTGTATAAACAGTGACCTAAGTCTACCTTAACTAAGACCAAAAAGGAGGCTAAAGCAAACGATCCCAGAAATATTGCGCACAAAAATATAAATATAACGAAGGGCACTGACGAGCCACTGCTCGACTTAATTGCGAATATTAATCCACTGTTCAAATAAACAAAATTCAAATTCGTAAATAAATGTCTAATAATTGAAACTTAAATCATAATAAATTAAATTAAATTAAATTAAATTAATTTGAAAACAATTTATGAAATCAAAAACCAAAGTTATCCTCAATTTATAAGAAATCCTTTGCGATGGTCTTAGCATTGATTCATTAAACTCTTTTGAATACCTTCGTTAAGACATAAAATGAAGTCAAAGCAAGAAGTGTCCAAAGAATTCCGATCAAAATGAAACAAATGCCGATAGCATAGTCTATATTATTTAGTTTTTCGCTTTCAAAAATTAATAAGCCATTAACAATTCCACTAAAATTATTAGTCGATTGAAGTTTATTAAAAAAGATTGCATATGAGTTAACAGAGAATATAAGCTATTGATTAATATGCAGTGAATAAGAATTAATTAATTATAATAATACATACACTGATCCCATGCCAGGAATACCGATCGCCCAAATGATTGAAAACACCAGTTGACAGAAAAATACAAAGAAAAATACCATAAAATTGAATGAACTGTCATTCCTGTCGTAAACATAACAATAAAAAACGAATTAGAAATAAATTATTATCAGTTAAGAAATGAAATTTAAATGAATGAATACCTGAAAGCTTTATAGAGAGGTCGAAACCAACAAACGAATGATAAAGGAGTAAATATAGCCAAAGCTACCAACGAAAAGGCGAATATTCCTCCGCCACCGGTTATACCTTCACACCAGGCCGCGAGTCCGCCCAATAGATTAACAAATAAGACTCCGACATAATCTTCATTTCAAACGATTTAAAAGAATACATGAAATAAATACATGAAATAATTTGAAATAAAAGATAGTATTAAGAAAGACGTACACATCCATAGGTAGTAAACCAGTCGAACTAGTTTCTGAAATTCGACAGGAATTTCCACATTTATATCTTGATAGAAGCATGGATTTAAAGGACACATTTTCGGAAGTGGCGGCCAATTGTTTTCTTTCATAACGTAAGGAGCGTTTCGAAGCGCCTCTTCTCGAGCCGCCAATTCGGCTGCTTTTCGTTCCAACTCTTCTTGTCTTTTTTGAAGTTCATCTGCAGTTACGTTTTGTGCAGCCGATTGACTATAGGCTGGCGGCGGACCGGACTTTGCGTTCGATGGCACAAATGCTGAGGTATTGATGACCGCTGGCTCTTGACCGCTGCCTATGCCTTGCGGTGGATTTGATGCACCTCTGATTGACTGCTTTTTCAAATATTAATTATTCATTAGTTATTATCATAAGTATTATCCTTAATATCATATCAATTGTATTGAAAATGGTTTAATTCCTATAAATATCTAATAATTCATACATTTGATGGTTTAGTGGTTTGATTAGCGAATGGATTGTAGTCTTCAAGACCTGAATCGCCATTAATTAGTTGTCTATTTGTGGCCTGAGTTATAGACGGATCCTATGATTCAACAAATTTGATAAAAATGGTTATTATTTTAAGTTTTATTTACTTAAAACACTTGTAAATAATAAAAAAACTTGATAAATATATCGATAAAAAGATAGTATTATTGACCAAAATATACAAAAGGCCATTAAAAATATAGATAATTACCGCAAACGGATCGCCGAAAGGGTTGGCGTCTCCAAAACCAGACATTACTCACAAATGTGTCAATAAATAATTGATTTGTATTACAAGTCAATCATATAATTAACAAATAATAATATAAATAATTAAATTAGAACTGATTTAACGCGATTTCAACAGATGTTGTCAACAGTTATGACTCTTTTGGTCCACTCAATAATTATGTTCTGCGCATGACTTAAATTGCTATTGCTTTCAATCCAAATAACACTTCAAATTAAACTCAAAGATATGATAACAAAACAGACCTTTGATTTTGAACTAAAAAAGTTTTTAACTAAACCTTATCTCTAAAACTAACGACAAGTCTTTAATTTCATTCAATTAAAAAAATTTCTGATTAAAACATTTCGAAAAACAAGAATTATTTAATAGAATATGAATTTAAAAGTTATGAGAATTTCTTTACAAAGACTTAAAATTATTTATTTATTGAATGAAAAAAAAGTAATGAATTTTTGAATAGTTTATGAAAACAAATAACTGTTTGTTTACAATACGTGAGAAATATTTTTACAAAATCAATTAAATGTAAATTATTTGAATTAAAGTGAATGATATTTTAGTTTAAATTGGAATTATAGAAAATGTGAATAATATGAATAGAGAAACAATCGATTAATTAATAGAAAAGTGATTGAAATGAATGGTTTAAAAATGGTTTCAAAATGTATTTCATCAAATTGTTTCCATCTCTTCGTTGGTCTTGTGATCGGTTTTACACTTTGTTCACAATTCCGTACTTTTAGATATCAGACGAAAGAAAGTTCTTTTTGTCCTTTCGAGTCATTCAATGGTTTGAATAATGAAGAAATTGAAGAAAAAAATTCAAATTTAGAGCAATTGATAGAAAGTATTGGTGAACAAAATGAAGACAACAATTTGGTATTGATTGGAGTCATGACTGCCAACAAATATCTCGATTCGAGAGCTCTTTCTATTTATAATACTTGGGCTCAAAATATTAGCGGAAAAATAATATTCTTCTCAAGTTCTTCATCTAAGTATTCATTATTTTATATCATTTTTGACAAAAAAATTTTTTTTTTTTTTGAATGAAATCAATTTTAAAGAAAAAGTTTTTTTTGTCTTTTTAATTTATAAGAATTGAGTTATATTTCAATAATTTAGAACCGAATATGGATTACCGCTCGTATCGCTTCCAACTGTTGACGACTCATATCCACCCCAAAAGAAATCATTTTTGATGTTGAAGTTCATGTCCGACCACTTCATTGATAAGTTTGAATACTTTATGCGCGCCGACGACGACGTCTATATCAATACTCAAAAGTTGGAACAATTTCTTCGAACCATAAATAGCAGTAAACCTCAATTCATAGGTCAGGCCGGAGTCGGCAATAAAGAAGAATTCGGACAATTGAATCTGGAATCGGATGAGAACTTTTGTATGGGAGGGCCGGGCGTTATAATGAGTAGAACTACTCTTAAATTGTTTGCAAATAATATTCACTACTGTCTGAAACATTTGTATTCAACTCATGAAGACGTAGAAATTGGTCGATGTGTTCGTCGATCGGTAGGAATTCCGTGCACTTGGAGTTATGAAATGCAACATTTGTTTCATCACAACTCTAGCGCTGAAATCGGTTATAAAGAAGGACTCATTCGAGCAAAAGAAGTTTCCAGAGCGATAACAATACATCCAATAAAATCGCCCCAAAGCATGAAAAAACTTCACTTATATTTCAAAAATATTGAACACCAAAAAGTGAGGCATAAATTGATTCAATTGTATCGAAGTTTTTCAGAAATGACTCAATTTCTCAATATTTCTATCGATAACTTACAAACTTTGAATCTCAATGAATTGCATTTTAATAATTCGAAAATAATGGGAAAACCGATAGATTTTGACTCGATTTCAATCAGAGATACTTATATTCCATGGGATTTCATATCTCATAATATTTATTCGTCAACTAATATAAATCCTAAACGACATGTCGAAAGTCATGTTTTGCAATCGATCGAAAATAACATTCAGGATATAATGTCACTCATAAACAAACATTCGAAACAAAGAGGAAGAACAATGGAGTTCAAGAATCTCTATTATGGATATATGAGAATCGATCCATTAATTGGTGCAGAATTTATTCTGGATTTGCTTATGGTATACAAGAGATACAGAGGTCGCAAAATGACAATTCCAGTCCGTCGTCACGCATATACTGTCCAAACATTTTCAAAGTTAGAAATAAAAGAAGTCAATACTTCAAAACCTAATGAAATGGTGAACATTATTGTTCCACTTTCGGGAAGAATTGAAGCATTTATTCGTTTTGTGGAAAATTTCAAAGAAGTGCAATTCGCAGACAAATACATAAGTTTAGCAGTTGTTCTGTTTCCAGACGCGGCTCAAAGTCTGCAACAATTAAATCAATCAAAAGCTATTCTGGAAGATATAGAAAGATCAGGAATATCATTAAAAGTGGCCCAATTGGGAGGTTTCTTCTCACGTGCGGCTGCCCTTCAAAGAGGAGCGACAATGTTTCCTAAAGACGCTTTACTTCTATTTTTAGACGTAGACATGCATTTCAACGATGAAGTGATAAATCGCGTTCGACTCAATACTATTCGAAGAACACAAATATATTTTCCTATAGTTTTTAGTCAATACAGCTCTCAATTCATACCTTATAAGAACACTAATAATTTAGATATATTTGACAGCAGAGGCTATTGGAGACAATTTGGTTTCGGTATTGTCTCAATATATAATTCAGATCTTCAAGCAATCGGTGGTTTCAATGTTTCGATTCACGGCTGGGGTATGGAAGACGTCAACCTTTACGATAGAATAATTCAAAGCAATTTAACTATATTTCGAAGTATTGATCGCGGATTAGTACATATTTATCATGACATACATTGTGATCAATCGCTAACATCATTGCAATACGAGATGTGTTTGGGAACAAAACTTACGAGTTTGGGATCAGTTCAAGAACTCGCCAAATATATTAATTTAAATAAATTTTTAAAATTATAAATTAGGATTTGAAATAATGTGCCAAATATTTAACTTATTTAATTGATTTATTCAAATTGATTTGTTTTTTTAAATTATTCTTTACATTTTAGCTTTTGTTTACGATTAATCCTTCAAAGTTTTAAGACTATCGACTTATAGTCCAATCCCTATTTTAATTAAAGTTTTTAATTATAATTGCCTTAATTCCTAGTATTTATTTCATATTTTCCAAATAATTAATTGAAATTAATTCAATTATTTAATACTTTTAAAAATGTCAGTATTTCGGAATAAATGTTTGTGAACTTTTTTCTGACATTCGGGTACATTTGCGACCCAATCACAGAGACTTCTTTGAGGACTGAATACAGTATTTTCCGGACATTTGTTGTGAAACAATCTATACTTTCCTTCCATAGTAGAATCGACACATCGATAAAACTTTTGGCAATCTTGTGGATCTCTGAAAACTCCAGCGCTCTTACAAAAAAACTTATCGGTGTTCTGGCCTTCAGTAGTTTCAACTGAATTAACAGTTGTGGAACTACTCGGTGTTGGGTGTGTTGGCGCCCACGGCCACTTAGTGCTTGATGAAGATGGTGTTGAAGATGTCCAAGTGGTTGAACTCGAAGATGGTGTCGAAGATGAAGTTGAAGTTGTAGAAGATGGTGAAGATGATGACATTGTTGTTGAAGAAGAAGGCTTCATTGTTGGCATTGAAGAAGGTGTCGATGGTTTGGTCCATGATGTCGATGGTTTCGTCGAAGGTGTTGATGGTTTAGTCCATGGTGTCGATGGTTTGGTCGAAGGTGTTGATGGTTTGGTCCACGGTGTCGATGGTTTGGTCGAAGGTGTCGATGGTTTGGCCGGGGGTCTCGATGGTTTGGGCGAATCCGAGGGTTTTGGAAGAGGCATAACAACGCTATCACTTCTGAATACTTTATTAATTGCATTCAAAAGCGGGTATTTTTCTCCACATTTTCCACTAAAATCGTCAGTTTCTATCGACCAGATCATACCGCCCGCCAATTGCATTGCTTTGATGTACTGCGCTTTGATTGTTATACTCTCGACGTCGTCATATCCGACCCATTGTCTATCTCTATAAGCATAAGGAGCTAAATGGTAGGGATCTCGCACTTCATTCCATTGCTCATTATTGTATCGCATTTCGCAGATCTTTTTTGAGTTAAACAAAATTAATTAATTGAAAATAGTTTCGTTTGACAAGTCTAACAACAATTTGATTCAAACCTCATTATATCCAAGAGTACCCCCTTCTCTAGTATAAGGTCCTGCTTGTCCTGTTTGTGGTGCAGGTGCTCCTAAACCATTATTTTCGGCTCTTTGTAATGTGAAAGAACGTCCATATGTTCCCATTCCTAAAATTATTTTGTTTTTTGGGGCCCCTCTTGAGATCCAATAATTTACTGAAAAGTTCTGAAATAGTCATTAGAAAATGAAACTAATTTTTAAGATAGAGTCGAATCGAAAATTCTCTAAATTCATATTCAAGATCTGATTAGTAATGATATAGTTTATAACTATGGAAGTTATAGAAGTTTTCACTAATTTATGTTTAATATTTTGATTAGAATCAAATCAATGAGTTGCTAAAGCTTTAGAATCTCTAAAAACTTTTTGATCATATCTTGAAGTGATAATTTTTAGAGAATAATGTACTTAAATGCTGACCACATTAGAAATTCTGTCGTTTTCCACTTCATCTGGACGAGGATATAGTGGAGAGTTATGTCCTAATAAATAGTATATCAAAAATTAAAACATTTTCAAGTTATAGAACCGATATTTAAATGAGAGTAAAACTATTTTACAACTAGAGAATGCATAGTCAAGACTCAAAACAAAGCAAATAATAGACTTATGATGCTTTAGATGAAATAACGTTCAACCAGTTTTAAGTATAGTGTAACTCAAATCATTTTTGACATCCTTGTGACACACTGATCAAAAAGACACTTTCAATGCATTAAAAACATGTGATTGAAAGCATTTAAATTGTTTCGATCAGTGTATCACAAGGGTGTCAAAAATGATTTGAGCTAGACTATACAAAGAGATAGTATACCTGTCTTGTTCTCCCAACCTCCGTGATAGTCGTAACACATTATATTGATTAAGTCGAGATATCTAATTATTAGAGATAATTTTTTTAATTGATCGAATCTTTTCGATTTGTAACAATTTATAACAATTATAACAATTTATAATTACTCAGAAATTTGTGGAATATCATAGGCCGGATCAATATTCCATTTTCCAGCCGAGACGGCTGCAGTCAATAAATAGCCGCGAGGACTAAGCGCTTGATTCAATTCTCTCAGAAGTGCTACAAAATTTTGTTTATCTTCAGGCTTTCCGCCTCTCGACGCTGGATATTCTATAGTTATCAGTAGATAAATGTCATTAGGAATTATAGGATTTCAAAAATTTCAATCATATAATTATATCATTGAAATTTAGTATTAATTACCCCAATCGACGTCTATGCCATCGAAACCTTATTATATGCGAAATAGAAAAAGAAACATTATTATAGTCAAGTTCTTAAATACAGTATCTATTGTACAGACGAACTATTAATGGTATGCATTTCAATGAAATAGTAAGTTTGATAAGACTTTTCAATACAATTTTCAAAGTCTTTTCAAACTTACTATTTCATTGAAATGCATACCATTTATTGTTTGTCTGTACAACAGTATCGTATCTTAAATTCTTAGCATAAATATTGCATTGAAAGAACGAATTCATAGCATTTAAAATATTCAATTCTTATTAAATATAAAAATGAGTGAATACCATATTTATCGATGAAAGCGACAACACTATCAACAAAAATTTTTCGAGTTTCCGGTTTTGCTACCATATTTGAGTATTTAATTGATCCTTCATTCCATCCTCCGATTGCAATCAAAGTTTTCAAGTTTTTATTAATATTTTTAAGTGCAGTAAATTTGAGAAAAGCTCCCTTTCCATAATTTTCTTTCAAGTCATTATAAGGATCTAAAGCTCTAATTTTATAATCGTGTCCCAAACCAGCGAATGCGTAAATCAAATGGCTATTAATTGAATGTGAATGAAATTATTATTTTTGCCACTTGTGAGAATTGTTTGAATAATTCTCTACCTGCATAAAAATGGATCTATAGCTTCGACAGGGAATTTTCCATTCCCAGGACGATAAACGGACCAACTTCCATAATAGCAGATCATTTTCATGTTATTCGAAACTGAGTCTTAAATTAAATGAAATATTGTTCAAATATTCTGGTTTTTATTAATCAATTCTCAATTCGAGTTTTAAAAATGAATTTTATTGAAGAAGAGATATTGATCCCAACTTTTGATCAAAAATTTAAGATAAATTCAATTGTTCTATTGATTATATCAATTAGATATTGTCAATAATCAAATTTTTAATTATGACTTTCCTCTCAAAGGCTAAACTTTCATTCATTAAAGTTTTAAAAATAATTCAGAACTAAATTTAAAATTTTGACGAGCAATGAAAAAACAGTGAAAATTGAATGAAGTGATAAAATCTATATTAAAATATCCAAAATTTATTTGTTTGTTTGTCTGAACCTTTATAGGCTCGGCCCCTGGACATGATAGAGAACGGTGTCATTAAAGTCCTCATAACCTGAAGTGGAAACTTTTGAAAATTTTTTCAAATGATGCCAATAGATAACTATAAAGACTTCTTGAGTGACCACTTTTACCGATTTTCTCGAAGTATTTCTAAACAAGACCTTAGGTTTACCAGTGATTTTGCCCAAGCCTGACCTGAGGTAACTTAAGTAAAGATAGGTCAGGTCGCGAAGTAACCTTAGGTTAGGTTAGGTTCAGGTTTGGACAATATATTCGGGTCTTTTAAGCTAGTGATAAGAGATTGCTGTTTACTATTAGCTTAGTTTAAATATCAAACCTGTTCGTCAAATTTGAGATCCATTTCAATTTACAATTAGTTGACTTCATAAGACTTACCTGAATCGTCATTTTTGCCCTCGACTTCATGTTGAGGACATCCATAAGAAAATACATTCAAATGAGAGAATATATTCAAACAAATAAAAAAAGGCAAAACTGTATTTCTTATGTGTAACATCTTCGAGAAAAACTCTTGGAATTATCGAAACAGTATTGCGATTGAGATCTTGAATGAGAATGAGAGAAGTGATGGGTTAAGTAGAATATTGCAAGAAAGTTATTAATCTAATGATTTGAAAAGCAAACACTTTTTGAATCCCCACCTCTGAACTTGCTTTTCATAGAAGTTTAAGGCAAAGGATCTCTAAGAATTGTAAAGGTTAGTAAACTCACTGGTTTGGGTGAGACCTGAGACTACTTTCTGTTTCATATATCGTGTTTTTTCTCGAGATCTCTCTTTATCATTCATGCCCTTTAGTAATATTTATATTTTGATGCCTACAATTTTTAATGTTATACGACAGCAAATATTTTATTCCACTAATTGTACTGAAAATCTTGTAGATTAAGTCCAGACTTGTCTCAAAATAAGAGACAACTATTTTTGATACTTTTACGCAAAATGACCATATTTTTTCATCATTTATGATAAATTCTTTGAATAAATTGATCAAAAATTTGATAAATAATTTTAAAATCTTGTTTTATATACGAAATATGAATTATAAGTTTGTTTAAAGGGTGTCTTAACACCCATTGACTCATCAATTGTTTTAGCTGAAAGTCATTACAAGTTTGAAAATTGCATTCTTTGGGTTAGTTTTATGAACTCTAATAAAGTCAACGGCCAAAAAGAATTTGATTTGGAATTTGATTTTATTTTAAATATACAAAAGTTTATTATTTTAACAATTCATTAAATAGTAAACAATAAAATTTACTTTTGAAGAACATCGATCTGTGTCTGAATAGTTTCAAGTTTATCATAAAGTTGTGACAACTCTTGATGACTAAAATCTATAGAAATATTTTTATTAGAGTTGGTTTGAGTTTTGAGAGAGAGATCGAGTTGGGCTAAAGGCTCTTTTTGGTGACTCTGACAGCTCTCGTTTGTCAATAATTTGAATCTCCAGTTAATGTCCTCCAGCTGAATGGGTGCCATTTCGAAAGATTTCTCTTTTAACTTTTCAATTATTTTTGATGCATTATTGTTCCAAATCTCCACAAAAGTGTTAACTTTATCGCTCTCTAAACCCAAATCACTCAATTCTTTTGCCACAACTTTTGGTTTTACTAAATTGTATATCATTTGATTCAGTAAATTACATATAGTTTCAATAATTTGTTTTATTTTTTCTGTTTCATCGATTGAAAATATTGTTTTTAGTTTGTTTTCTTCTTCTTCTGAAAATATTTGAACATTTTTTTGATCTATTTTCTCAACAATACGCAAAAGAAATTTGGGAAACTTTGACGAATCCATTCCATTAATCAGAAGAATGGCCTCATTTGACCTGAAGATTAAAATTTGATTTAAATACAAATATAATTTCAAACAAAAATTAATTTTCATTAAAAAATGCATTTCTTTGTAAATTAATGGTATTTAAAGCGAAAAATTGTGAGTCAAGACTGAAGAATGAGAATTAGTAAAGTCCTGGAACTCATAAATGCGAGACAGGGGTCGAAACGTTTTTCAAAGCTTAATATTCTTGAACTGAATTTCATTGAATTTTTTCATAACTCGTAAGCAGTAATGATTGATAGGGTTCGCACTCAAGACCTATAATTGAATGACTTTGAACTTGAAAAACTTTCCTCTTTTGTACCGATGACTCGATGCCCTCATGAAATCAAAAACAATATTGAATTTGAAAATGAATTGCATTTTTGATGGAGGCTTAGGGGCAGCAATAAAAATGTTGTCTGTATTTAAAAAAAGGAGTTGAACTCACTTTGAAAGACGTCAACCTCTTATAAGAGGTTATACAACCTCTTCAAACATGATTCGATGAAACAAAATTCTTTGAACAACTTCTTAAATCCTTATTTGAATAAATATTGAGTTAAACTTCAATTCGGATCTCACGACTCAGACCTTCAAAAAGTGAGAACTTATTTGCTCTTTAGGTCCTGTACTGCCACTAATTCAAAAAACTTTGAACGGGTTCACAAAACTTCATCGGCTTTTAAAACAACATTTTTTAAAAGTTTGTTTACTCGGTCTCAAACCCTGTGCCGCATAACATCTCTTATTATCGAATTTGTTAAACTTTTCAAACTTTTTTCGTTGTTTCAGATCTTATTATGTCTTAATTTATCTCAATTTCAATTACATTTTTTTGTTTCGGCCTAAACTTTACATAAATATCTCACATTTTTCAGATAATTCACTAATTTATTCAAATATTTGACTAATTCTAATATATTTGTAATTATCTAAATTGTACTCAAATTAATTGAAATATGAAATCAAACAACAGTTTAATCAAAACTCTTGAAAAAAATCCTAACAATCGATTATTTGCTTAATTTTTAGCTAATTTTCTTTCTATACAATAGATTATAACAAAATTCTCTAAACATAAACTCAATTAATATTTCAATGAATTTATGAAATCAAATGATTTTGAAAATAAATTTTCTTCAAATTATCTAATTTTCAAATAGAGATCAATTCATATGAGTCTTGCGTTCATTAATTGAGTGCAAAAATTAATATTTTCTATATTTTGATAACTTTGAAAAACTGACAAATAGTTCACTAAATACTCAACATTTCTATTGATTATATTTAAAGCCTTTCCTCTATTATTGCAAAATTGTTTTGTCATTTATTATCAATTATTGGATTTATTTTATTTAAAAACATAATTTAATAATCAACTAAAAAACCCATTTAATTGTTAATTAAATAAACTTTTGAACAATTTTGAAAGTTATCTCAATATCAATAGAGACCTGACATTAATATTAGTTAAAAATTAATTAAATAACAAA
>JAQIWZ010000524.1:0-18318 GCA_034697245.1 Malaconothrus monodactylus | reverse complement strand
TTATTATTATTATTATTATTATTATTATTAATATAAGAAATAGAAAAAGTAACACAAATATTGAAAGGACAATATTGTGTCTCAACAGTAACTCAATGCACGAGCCATTACTTTATGTGCACTAAAAGACATATGAAATTACTTTTATGTAATGATATCCATCTTTAGTTTCTTTACTTTCTCTACATTTTGAGCGCCTTATGTTTTCCATTTACTGCAAACATAACTTTTTTGCTGAATTGAGCTCAAAAATACTGTATGTTTGAAACTAATGGCTCGCACTGTTGTCACATTTAGTTAGTATGTTATTTGAGAAGACAAAAACTCTCTCTCTCTCTCTCTCTCTCTCTCTCTCTCTCTCTCTCTCTCTCTTCCCTTTTATCTATACTTTTATCTATTCTTATATACATTAGGCAAATATCTATGAATTAAATGATATAACATTGAATTTTATATATGAAAAATGCAATTATTATACATGAAATAGTTAGCAATTAATGAGATTTATTGTAATGAATACCAGATCCTCTATTTTGCCAAATAATAGTTTGCGATAGTGTTGGTTGTCATCCGGTTTCGTATAAAAGGTATTTGTAGTCTTCATTTCAATTCACTCTTTGTTACTCAGAGATGTACGGCCTTTAAGTTAGCCTTTGATAAGTATATTTCAATACTTGGAAGTAACATAGAAACAAGTCTCTCAGTTTTTTCTTTTATTACGTACTCACTTCAGTTTAGCTCTCTTTTAGTTAGTATTGAAGTTGTTTAAAAATGACTGCAAATGTATTGCTCGATAAGAGATTATCATTACTTTCAGCTTATAATAAGCACTTTTTCAAAATATTGTTACAATTTTTGCTTCTCTTCTGAATATTTACTTTATATTTGAGAGAATCATTTCATGGATCCAGAAATGATTTTGTTGTATCAATCGATCAATATTAGAATTCAATTCGAATTACAACACAGTAAAATTCATTGTATTAATTAAAGTGCTTTCTGTACATTGAACTGATGCAAGACTAAAGACATCTCCAAAAAGATATGAATTTCATTTTCTGATTGTAACTATCAATAAATATTTTGAAGTTTTATTTTAGAAAAAAACCACGTTATAGTTTAGATATAGTTTAGATCTTCACTACAATAATTGACATCAAATAAGGCACTAATTTTGACGAGTCATCTCAAAAGTTTACATTTAACTCGAATGCTATCGAAATATTTAAAAAAATATGATAATTTGAAGTCAATCTCAATTTTTATCAGAAAGTGTTATGCAATTCATAGTTTTGATGAATTTTGTCTAAAAATACATTTGCGCTACTCATTACATAGACATATCTTTACACATAAACAGATGTCAATTAAAATATATGAAAGAGAAACTAAAATTAACTATTAATTTCATAGAGGATCACATTGAATGACATGTCATTCGATTAAAATGAGCCTATATTTAGCAAATTAAGTGCTAAACGAGCCCTTATTAATTAGATATTAATATAAGTACTCGAGATTTAATTCAATTATGAACCTGAACACAATTTTATTAATGAAATATTTTATATAAAAGAGATTAATATGTTTTAGTTTAACTTTTCAAAAGTCCTTAACTAAATATTTGTTAATATTTAATATCGATTTTGATCCGTCCACACAATCAATGCTAAGCATATAATCTTTAGTCTATATTATCATAACTATTATTAAGTTTAAAGTTATTTTTGTACAAATTTTGATTTTTCTATTTCAAAAGTATATCAAAATAGAAGACAATTTATCGATGGTTTTGAGAAACATTAATTTTGAAAATATTAGCCAAAAAAACTCGAAAATTCGTGAAAATGAATGTTAAGGAATACTTACAGCTTTCTATCTCTATTGTGCATAGTTGACGATCCATTGGAAAGTATTGTAAATTCATGGGACAGCTCGCGGTTACTGTTAACCTATTTTAATGAAAAATAGTCATTCAGTCATAAATTTGATAAATAAATTATTTATATATTTTTCCAGTATTTAAATGATAATTTCCTAAAAACGTTTATACTGTTTATGATTTATTTTTAAAAATCGTCCATAAAATGATTCTAAGATGTGTTATAAAATCAATTTAAAATGTGTTCACAGAATCAACTTAATCAAATTGTTGATAAAGTATCGACAATATTTAAACTTTAATGATTTTATTTATAGGTAAAAAAAATTTCTTTTATATTCACAAAAAAGAATTATAAATAACTGTTAAATAGCGTTTCAGAACTATTTTCCACAATTGTTATGGACATAAAATATTTGTTTAATAATAATTAACAAGCGAGCGATGAGGCAAAAAAAATTCTATTCGTCAATGAAACTCAGATCCTGACAAGTGCTGACTCAAGAATTTCTTGTGTTCATGACATTAGACATTATGAGTTAGAATCAAAAAAGGCATCCAATGATAGCACTGATCTTCGGAACTGAATCAAAATATAATCTCATCAATTTTTGCGATGCATTATTTCAATGAAAATCACAATAACATTGATGTCAAGATATTTTTCTATCTATCATTGATTAGTTGAGTATATCATTAATTATATGTCTATCAATCATAATTTTGTGTCCAAATAGAAAGAAATGTTTGGCTGCCTTAACATCAAATTATAAATTACATCGAAATATAATTTTTGTACTTCAAATTCAGAACATTCGGAAATTGAGAAAATATTTCCAAAATTATTCAACAATTTTCATTAAATTCTTCTCATGAATTCAATTGTCGAAAGTATGACATTAAAAAAGAAAAATATAGTAAACATTTATTTCTGCCAAAAGTCGTGCTTTTTCTCAAAGTTATTATTTGAAATGCTTCACTAAATGGAAACTTATTCACAGTCTCTCTTTCAAAAGCTTTCTTAAATATATTTCTATATAGCAATAAATTCGTATATCTTGTAAGCAGAAACCTATTTCTATCTTAAATATTATCTCTTGTTCTCTCTCTCATCATTGGTATTGTTGACTGTGTTGCTAACATTTGATGACACAAACAAGTGATGCGAAACAGGCGTTACAGATGATGAACTTTTGGTCAGTAAGAGAATAGAGAAAAATATAAGAGAATTACATATAAACCTACTCTCAATGTCAACTCCTTGGATGAACAGAAGACTCATTTATTATTTGTTGTTTTAAAATGCAATCAAATTCTCAAAAACTAAGAATTCAGTCGCGGAGACTTAAGTTTAACACATACTGTAAATAAAGCAAACTTTGAGATAAAATGTTAATTGTTTCAATTATTTCAATAATTTTTTTGAATCAATAAATTTTTTTGCAAATATAATCTCATTCTTTTCTATGAAAAAAATTAAATTAAAGTTTTTTACTGATAACGTTTCACCCGAACAAATAGATTAAAGATAAGCCTCTTTTAACGACTTTGCGAAACCATATCGATTAACACAAAAGTTATTATCATAACTATCATCAGAATAATATATTATGGAATTCAATAGAATATCATTTTATTTATTTTCTTTTTTTTGTACAAAACTTCGCTACCGTTAAAATTCCCAAAGGATAGCAGAAATAAAGAACGACAAAAATAGAAAAAAAAGAAATATATAAGTTCATGAATAGTGAACAAATAAATATTGTGCTCACTCATTGTTTGTTAATATGGGTTTGAAATGCCTTTGGCTTTTATCGTAGATCATAATGAAAAAATAGAATGAAACGGAATAAATTGAAGCTAATTTAAACATTTGCCATATTATTCACCGTTCATTAAATATAAATTGATATTTAAATTAAATTTTTTGATTATAATATTTTGCTTTAAGAGTTTCACATTCCATTCTTAGCAATTTTTTTTGATAAGACAGAAATAATAATAATCATTACTCTATTCTAATTATTATTTCTATAATTATCACTTTTCTAATTAATTTTTTATTCGAATGCATAAAATATGTAATTTTCAGTCAAAAATGATGAATGCGTTCAAATTTAAAGCTTTGATTTTTATGAAACAGAAGTAATGCACTTAACACTGAATCTTATGCTTAAAATCCTTTTCTTCCCCCATATAATGTCTTTTCGAATCGAAAACTAATTTCTTTTCTCTTATGTTTTAGCCACACAATAGTTCATACTTTCAATCATTCTTCTGAATGAATAGACTCTCCTAAGTAACCAAACACTTAAATTCTTAAAGTTAAGAGAAAAATAGCAGCTGTGGTTCACTCATGAACGTTGACTTACCCACAATTGGACGAACGAACTCGCCTTCAACTTTTTGTGTTACTTTTTTTGCTCATTGATACTTAAACTAATTTTTATAAAATTCAATTCATTCAAAAAAGGGATTTTAATTAAGTGGGTTTTAAAGTCTTAATCAATTTAATTTAAATAAATTCTTGATTTTAAAATTCTCTTTATACTGAGTCTCAAATTACAAAATTTTGCGTAAAAATTGCAAATTAAAGAATGCGACTCGTCTTCAAACACTTTTGATACTTTAAGAAAATTGATAACAAGGGAAAGTTAATGAAAAATTAAGTTTTTCATACAATCAAAATATTCAAAATTCCAAAACAAGTACTTTTTAAAGTTCTTCAAAAGTATGAATGTTAGCAAAGTTTCTTTTAACTATTCCTTAAATATATTTTGCTTAATTAATTATAATGGAATGAATGAATGGCATCACTAAATGTATTTGATATGAAATTTAACTTTCTTTGTGCTTAAATAGTAAGAGAATACTTTAAGAGTGAGATACTTTTCAAGATAAAAAATAAAATTTTTTGAAAAGCATTTCCAATTTATATCAATTATGTTAAATATTTACAAATTTTCACAATCATAGAAGTGATTAAAATAATTCAAAGATTAATTATTGCTTGAGTGCATTGGGTGAACAGTAAACTTATTGGTGAGTTATATTATATTCTGATCAATAATGACATAGATTTTCTTTTTCTTGCCATCAAATTGTTGATGAATTTTTCAAGAATTTTTGCAAAATTGATAGAATAGCAGAACAAGAAATGAGACAAAATATTGAGCTAAAAAAATTATTTATGACGAAAGATTGTCTTTTTCAAGATCAATATTTGAACCCATTCTAGTATCTAAATAACCGGCCGAGACATAGGTCTTCTTTTCCGATTTTAAATAACTATTTGGTTTCATCTCATTTTCAAGTTCAGAAATCCGAGACTTCTTTCCATAAAATCTATTTTTAAAATTGGATTCGCTTTCAGGAAACTTGACTTTATTTTCTTTGTGATCAGATCTGTCTCCGACCAAATCATTATGAAATCGATTATTGAAGTAATGATCATTTCCCCCAAAATTATTCCTCATATAATCAATATTATCCAATCCATAGAAAGAATTATCTTTATTAACATCATATTCTTTCATAAGAGCAAGTCTGTCATCTTCTAATGGTTGAGGAAAATTATACAAATCATTAGCATTCGGCTCGATCCTAACTTTCTCAAAGTGATTCATAAGCCTATCTTCACTTTTGTGATGACATTGAATACTATTGTGAAAATTTAAGTCATTGCTTTCATCAAAGTTGTTATCCATATGTTCAATATTTGTCCATTTATTAGTCAAGTAAGGGTCGTAAAGATGATGGTTTCTATGACGATATAGATGAGGACCTGTTAATCCATCAAACGCTGGAGCAGTAATTAATGAAATTATTTTCATTTTTGGAAACTTTTGACTTAAAACTATTCTAGATTTGAAAAACACAATCAAAGAAAGTGTAACTAAAAAAACACTTCTAGTTCTTGAAAATTTCATTTCGTTTTTCGAAACAATAAAAATATATGTAAAACTTTGGAATACAAAATGTTTTTACACAATAGAAAAGGTTAAACAACAAAACTGTTATTTTAAAAGTTATTTACTGCACATGAGATTAGTTTATCTCTTGAAAGTTTAGTACAAGGTTGGAAGAAAAATGTTTTCTTACCCGATAATTGAACAATTTTGATGCTTAACTTATTTACAGTCTAATTAATTTTGCACTTCAACAACCTATGCAATAATGAATTACAGCTAAAGTATTTTCAAATTACAACTCTAGGCTATTGAAAATGTTTGAAGCAATTTGACATGCATTTCAAATTGAAAAATATCAAACATAAAAACTAATATTGCTTTCAATGCTTAAAATACTTTATTTTATTATAAAGGTTTGAATAATTATTTTTTTAGCTTTAAAACTAAATCGATAAATAGTTATTTTGTTCTCTCAATAATCATTTAGGTCAGTGGTTGTCAACCTTTTTGGTGGACGTACCCCTTGCTAACTTTTGAAAATTCTCGCGTACCCCCTACTTACTTCACATCATAATCCATGGTAAATAATGGCTTAACAGCAGTAATAATTTAGTTTTTTTAAGAATCATCTGTTATATTTTTTGTCAAAAAAGAAAACCTAAGAAAGCCTCGCGTACCCCTGGTGGACAACCACTGATTTAGGTTATGCTTTTATTAAACTTCATAAGCAAATAAAAAGCACTAAATTTTAATATAAATTTAACATTTTAAAAAAATTTCAAACATATATTTTTATGCATCTTTATTCAAAATACCTGTAATTATCTTTTCAGTTAATCAATAAATAGACAAGATAATAAAATTTAAAATTCAATTTAATTCAGATATTCTAAATACTTGTTTGTTCTCCTCTATTTTTTCAATACTATAATATAAATTATTAAATTTTATTAGTTGAAAAAAATCTTATGTTTACTTTATTTCTAAATTCAATGATCCTTTTTTCGAAGAATTTAAATAAATTTAATATAAGAGCCTTTTTTATTGCAAATAAATATTTAGTTTCCATATAATTACTTAAGCTTCAAGATAAGAGTTTAAAGTTTTGCAGAATATTTATGAGAAATTTAAATCTTGAATGGGAAAAGTTTCTCAATATTGGAGTTTTGTTAATATCAAGTCTAAAATACTAGATTCAAGTCATTGAGCTTTAAGGCTTTTAACTCAGAGTAAGAGAAATAAGAACTTATTTCAAGTATGAGAAAGTATCGGATAAGTAAAAATTGTGTCTTTATTTATTTATTTTTTGAATAAGTCATGAATTGATTTTTTTCAAAAGTATTTTATAGAAAATTTTTAAATGAATAATTTATGATTGGGAGAAAAATTTTATTGCTTTCCATCGAATTTGAAAATTCACTATAACTTAAAACTTTATAAGTTATTTAATTTTGGTGTTGTATTAAATTAAACTTCTCTGCTCTATATACATAAGCGGACATGTGAGTAATCACATAATATGTTTATAATAATGAGTAGATAAGGCTTTGTTTGGCTATTGTGCAGGGTATATATTTTCTTATTCTTGTTTTCTCACTGACATCAGAAAAACAAATAGAGTTGTGAAGAGAGATAACAAAATAAAGAGACAAATTTTGGACGTATAGGTAATGAGCACTACATAATAATATTGACATTATAAGGGTTTCTTTAATAACAAAGTTTTGTGTGTCAAATCGTTATTGTTTGATGAAGAATAAATTGGAATAATAAAAGGAAACAAGAGATAGAAGTAAAAGAAGAGATGGGCCGAGTCTGATGTAGGGGTGAATATCTTAAGTCAATGAGACATTAAAACTTATAGGTTTTGTCACTCATATTTTACAATAAAGTTCTCAACATTTATTCTTCAATTATTAGCTAATCATTTATTTTTTCGAAACAAAATTTTCATTTTTTTCTAAACTTTTTTTATTAGGGAGTGAGCTCTACCCTCGCCCGACTTTGAATAAGAGCACGAATAGATGTAGAATAAAGAAGTATAAATAAATGCAACAATTTATGAGATATTACGAAATGGCGTTCAATAAATGCTTGACTAGAATTGATTGATTGCGTCCACGAATGGACTTGGATTTACATCCTTTCACTCTCTTTTCTTTTCCATTTCTATATTAGATTTTCAGTCTTTTTTCCCCAATTGCTATATTTAAAATATGAAAATTGAATCATAAAAATAATTTAAAGAATAAATCTTTAAAAGATCGAACTTAATTATCGATTCGCTTTTTCTTCAATACAAACTCTTTTTTTCATCAAAGATGTATTCTTATTGAAACAAAGACCGCCTATATATATAAATGTAGAAATGATTTGATATGTAAAACTTTTGAAGTTTTGTTTTGTAAATTTGAGACAAAATAAGTAATATCTCATGAAATGATAGATGGTTTAGATGTTTCTCAGGTAAAGATTCAGAAGATTGTGTTACATAAACGAGTGTCTAAACTTAGATGAACTACTGCTTTTCGAAAGAACATAGAAAATGCATTTCTATTTGAAATATATTCCTTGGATATATGAAGTGCAATTTTTAAATTAAAGTTTTAAAAGTTCAAATTCTTCCCCTATTTGAAAGAGATTTCAAACTGAATTGAGCTCTTATAGCTCTTGAGTTGAATATAAGAATATTTGATGATATTTAAAAATATATCAAAAAATGGTGAATCTTTTGATTGATATGATCGAAATTTTAAATCAAAGTTTCAAATTTATTGTCATTTTAACTGTCTTATAGTGAAAATAGTCGAATAAACTGAAAAAAATAAATTGCAAACTAAATTTTTTTCCTCATAGATTTGAGGCATAAATCTAATATTCTGAACAATGACAACGAATAACCAGAAGAAAAACTTTAAACCACTCAAGAAATATGAGAATATAAAAGATGAAGGAACAAGAATGAGCTTCAAAAATGACTTAAATCATTCAACAACGAAAAAAATACCAAAAGAGAATAAAAAAGTGCGACACAAATCACTGCCAACTTACGAATTATGTGGCAATACTTGTTTTACAGTTAGAAAATGCATCGCATAAATGATTCATGAGAGAAGAAAGATGAGAAAAGAATATTAGGACAGAGCTCACAAATTGAGAACAAAAGGTATATATAATGCATAGTTTGAAGTAAATGTGAAATATCTTCTTTTCCCCTTTTGATGATAACATTTCTGCATTTTTGCTGCACAAGTGCCTAACAATAGTAATGAGTGATATGAAATGCCAAACAGTTTGCGCATCACATTTGCGTACAAATCCTGTATTTAAGTGTGAACAGCAGCTGCATCTTTATCAATAGGCTTGGGATTCATGTGTAATTCAGTTTTTTTCCATTTTATGTCTCTCTTTTTTGGTAATTTTCTTCACAAATTCTATAATGAAGATTATATAACACGACATTATCTTTTGCTCAATCCTTTTTATTGGATACTCAATACGTGTCGATGAAGTTGAATCGAAATTTCACTTTTATCAATGTTGGGTAGGATTGAGATGAAGATAGGAATGAGTTAATTAAGATAAACTCTTGGTTGGTTGTAACCAAACATGAATACCAAAATCCTTTGAACATTTGGTACAGTCGTAAAGATGATATACAGTACGCGACTGTGATTCATATGAAATACTATTCATTTTTTAGTAAATAATTTAATTTATTTTTTGAATACTATTTATTTTGATTAAATTTTTTCTGGTGGTAATGAAATGTATCCTTCAAGCTCTCAAGTAATTATATTTAAAAGAAAAATCTATTATTTCTTTGAAAAGATAGCTTTAAAATAATTATATCGGTTTCTATTTAAATGCTTAAAATTTAATGATTTTTTTTGATTGATTATAAACTTTTTCTCAATTATCTAAGATTTATGGTTTTAATAAAACTCGAAAGTAATTTATTTTGAAGCTAAATTCACTTCTCTTCACTTATTTTTATAATTTTGACTTTTTTTTGAAACGAAAATAATTCTTTCGAAGCATTTTTATTATATTAATCATTAATTTTAATTATTGTTTAGTGAGTTTATAAGTATTTTTAATATTTTTTATAACTAGTCTTCACTTAATTGAAATATTCAAAAATTGAAATGAATGTTAAGAAATGACTATTTCATAGAAAAATTCGATATAAAGGTTATTATTCCATATTTACGTAGCATAACATGTCATTTATTTAAGTCTCAACAAAGATTTGTGCTATCGTTTTATCGAACTTTACGCTTCGCAACAGTTCCATCAATGCGTTGACTAGTTTTGAATGTCACGCAACAACAAATACCAATCAAATATTTAAAATATAAACATAACTCTTATATAGAGGAGTGAAATATAAATGAATGCCTGCGTAAGAGAGAAGAAAAAAAGTAACGCAGAAAATGAATAAGAAGAAAAGTTATTCAATTTACTATAGCATTAGACTATTTTGCTCTATTTCAGGGATTTTATTCTTATCCCATCTTTCCTTTATATACGCCAGAGATGTATTTCACCGGATTTCATATCTCTCGACCTCATCCCAAATGTATTTTATGTTTGGTATATGTTTTTCCTTCTCATTCTCCATCTTATAAATACTGCCTATTTCTTTAGCTTCTAATATATCTGTATATATATATATATATCTATTTCTCGAATAAATTGTATTTTTTCTTTTGTTCATTTTTCACATTAAATTTTTGTTGGATGCAATTTTGACATTTATTTAGTGATATATTATTTTGGGTGTGCTTCTCATAAGAAACACAATAATTTTAACCTATCCGATGAAGAAAAGTCCACTTTTTCCTAAAACATATTTTGCGTGACATTTAGTTCTTAAAACTTTCAATTGATTTGAGAAAAAATTTAAATTTGTATATTCTTAATGCTATCTCCTTTAAGGAAAAAAATTAATCAATGTTTGCACGCATTTAATTCCTAAATCCATCAAAAAATGTCTTTCTCTTAGAAATGAATAATTGAAAATTAACTTTAAAGTGATGTTTGAATAAGTATTTTGACTAAATTAAAAATTTATTTGTTATATGTTGATAATTGACGTCAAAATTTATATAATAAGTAGAAACAAAAACTTAAACTATAGTCTGAAGATTTATTAATATGGCTTAAAATAAATTGATCGCAACTTAATAAAAAGATATTTATTTCAACAAATTAGAAACAAAACATTAAATTTCTTATTATTATTATTATTATTATTATTATTTAGTAGTTTTACACAAACAAATGTACACAAAATCAATAAAGTGCTAAATTTTTAATTCAAGAAGTCTTTGAAAGTTGTGTCAGTAATTATGTCCACTACCGTTATAAGGGATAAAATGAGACTTTCTTTACTTAAAAGTGTTATGACGAAAACGTGATATACCGGCGAATCAATAGTAAGATGAATAAGATATAATTGAGACGTGAGGCAAATACTGATAAGTTTAGTAATAGTTCTGTCACTTTAATAAAATTAAGTTTTACGTTAAATGCCAGCTATGATGAGGTCTTAAGAATTGAAGTTTGGCTCAAACTATCAATAAGCTTTCTGCGAAAAATTTCTATTGATTTTATTTTCGAGCGAATGAAAAATAATTTTTTATTACTTTCAAAGCTATTGATAATAATAATTACTATAAATAGCTTTGAAAAGTAATCGATATATGAGTTAATTGTCAAACTTTTTTATTGATATCAATTTCTTATGAAAACAGAATTTTATTCTGAGAACCGATTTCTTTTTAATCAAAATTTATTATTTCTTCAGTCTTTTTTACAAGAATTTTCTTTTAGAGCAGAAGTAAATCAATAAGAAATATCTTATATTTAGCCGAATATTTGATATTTTTTTGAAAAATTATAGGACTATATTTCATACAGTATCACATCAACAAAAGAACCAATTAGTTATTCCATAAGAAAAAGGGATTTGAAAAAACACTTAACGATTATTTGATGCATTACTCATTATACAAATAATGTTGAGAAAACTCGTCATCAGTTTCATTAAGATTTATATATTGATGACTTCTTATGTTTGCGCTAAAACAACACATTTATTATTTAAGATTTAATGGCTTTTCATATGAGTAAAAACATATTATTATTAATCTTAAGAAATAAATGCTATGAAAAGAATGCATAAAAATTCAATTATAAATTGTTTGATAATAAATTTTAGGCATCATTTCACGTCATTGAAAAAAAATGTTTAGGCATTGAGTTAAACATATGTCTGTATTTTGAGTTAAGTTAATCAATCACTCAAATTAATAACCAATTGTCTTATTTTTGTTTGTTTGAAGACTTGTTAAATAAATAAGTTTTACAATACTGTGAGTGAGTGTGGCTTTTCTGCTTGAGTTACGATTTCATTAATGACAATAATATGAGAGTAAAGACAGGAAGAGATAGAAAAGTGAGTTTCAATCGAATCAATGTTCACTTTTTGGTTACTTTAGTTTTGATCTTTAAAAGGACTATAGTTTCTGAGTCTTATGTCTCACACGACAGATCACCGCAAAAAACAAAGGTTTTGTTTTCGTCGATTTTTTCCTAATCAACTTTTGTGGAAGTATTAATTTTTAGGCTAAAGCCATTAAATGGTCATTTTTATGTGACCATAAAATAACACTAACGATACTTAAGTTCCAAAAATTGATAGTATTCTAAATATCAATGCAATCATTTAATTGCACTCTTTCTTAATTGCAAACTAAAAGAGTTTTTCAGGTAAGTGATGAAAACTTTTTAAATATTTATTTTCGTGCTTATTCTTTATTTTGTCTTTATAATAAATGGTAGTTTTAAACTAAAAATCACGATATTTTAAACTCAAATCTAAATTCCAAACACTGATACCAAACAAACTATTTTTAAAAATGATTCCAAATTTTTTCCTTTTTAAAAACTCATTAGAAAATTTCAAGATATAAATAGATTATGGATTAAATAATTTAATAGTAAGAATAAAGTTTCAAAACGATAGTCAAACTGATTATATGTGATCTTTACTGAGATATGACAACAACTCTTGTATAAAATATTGACGTGTAATAAATCATTTTCCGAATGAATATTTGAACAAAAAAACACGAGATGAAGAAAATGATTTATTAAACGCAATTTAATATTTTGAAGCGAAACCTTTCATTAAAAGGCGGATGCGATATAAAAGTGTCAGTAATACTGAGTATAAAAGACATTTTTTTCTTTAAATAAAGTGTGGAAAAAATCTAATTTTAAACACAGAAATCTTTGGTGTAAAAAATGAATGATAGATACGTTTATTATACACTGAAATTCGTTGGATAGCAGCAAAAACTACAAAATAGATTTTCAGAGTAAAAGCAAATAAATGAGTTCTTCAAAAAGTATTAGAATTTTGTTTCCACAAGCTTTTAATCGCAAAGAATTCAAAAACTGACAGCTTTTTAATTGTATTTAATCCTTATTTGATCCATTTTTCTCTATTTTTAAAAATTTCTTTAGATATAGTGAAATGATTTGATGTATGAAAAGAATTTAAAGTATTACACTTCTTGAAATAGTTCTAAGAATTTGAACAGAATTCAAATTCAGATCAATCAATATTATATTTTTCTGTACTGATGCGGAAATTCAAGCAATTTTACCCTTAAATCATACTTTCCTGCAATTTACCAAACTTTTCGGCGAACGTTAATGTTCTTATTTCTATTATTATTTAAAAATTTAACTGTTTTCGAATCTCAACGAATGTAACAGAATAATAATAATAATAATAATAATAATAATTTTTTTGATGATTATAATAAGCTATTATAACCTTCATTACTGAATTCATTTCGTGTCATTTGATCCTTTATTTTAGCTATTGTTAATTTAGGACAAAGTTTAATTTACATTAAGTATGATATATTATTATCTTTATGAGACTTTGAACTTTAAGTTTTTAAGACTTCAAATGATTACATTTTGTTCTAAATATTTTGTATATTATAATAATTTAGTGAATTTTTCCTACATTTAACTGAAAAAAATTTAAGACCAAATGAAATGAATTATTCATTAAACAGATTAAATTTGTGAAATTTAGTTCAAAACTTTTTTTTTATGAAACTATTGAGTTTGAACCTTAATATTAATTTAATATTTATTGATTCATTTGTATTTTTATCATATTTCAAATGTAATTAAAAATAAAACTATGAGTTCTGTGCATTTTGTAACAAAATTTTTTGTTTTCTTGATAATGAACGAAAATTAAATGAATGGCCAAAGAATAAATGTGAAACCATTGGTCAGATAAAAAAAGATCTTTCATTAAGATTTCTCAATAGAAGAATGCGCTAAATTTATTGCATTCATTAAGTCTCTTATATAATGGTAGAAGACCTCCATTAATGTCACGTAATTTTTCAAAAACTAATTTTTGTCCAAAAATACTATAATAAGCATTTTAAATGCAGAGTCACAATAAAAACGATTTATTTTTCTTAAGTGAAGGCTTTTTTACGCTCATTGCTTATAATCGAATCCGAGTTAGAAAATAAAGATCAAAGTTCAAAGAATATTCTGCTATTCTATTCTACTGACCTGATACTTCGGTATACCTCTCCCTTGGAACCGATTCTCAAAAAAGTGTTAGGAGTGGTTGCTTCGTGAAAAGAGGCAATTTTTTCATTGGCAAAGAAAGTGTCGGGAACCCATATCTTTGTTGCTACTTCTGCCCCGACAACCAAATCATTGATACCTCCGTGTGGCTTAAATGATAAACGATTATCTTTCCATATTTGACGAAAATAAAAGTCTGACGTGAAATCCTTTTTTCGAGAATAAAACAAAATTTTTGATCAAATTTGACATATTTTACAAAAATCGTACCATTTGAACTTCTGATACAGAACTAATTCCTATTATATGCATTGTTACGCCAACCTCTACAGGAGGACCTAAAACAAAATGAGTACAAAAAATGATTCAATTAACTAAATATAAATTCAATTTAGACAATAAAAATTGAATAAATAGTTTCAGTTTAATTTGATTACTTTTTTTATCTGCAGAAAGTTAGTGTCTTAAAAATTTCTCGTCAATATTAAATTTTATTTAATTCGATGTGAATGGTTCACAAAGCGATTCATTTTTAAATACATTTTTTATTTGAAAAAATCTTAAGATTGAAATGAATAGTCAGATAAAGTTCTTTGAGATTATGTCTGATGGGGAATAAGTTCAATCAATAAAAAAGAGAATTTTTATTTCAATTATTTTTTGAATCCAATAAAAACGTGAAATTCTACTTAAAAAAGCCCATTTTTTAAGAACACTTGAGTTCGATTTTCTCAAGTGACTATCAAAAGTAAATGGGTTTATCTGGTTTTATTTGAAGTGTCCTCAGCCCTAGATTTACTTTTGGTGAAAACTTATCGCTAAAAAATGTTTTGAAAACCCTAAAGTGGCATAAAGTTGCAAACTTTAATAAAGCCTCGGTCTGGTATATAACAAGTAAATGCTGTTCATTCAATGTTATTATTCAGCAAATTCAATATAATTCTCAAATAGAAAGTACTTTTTCAGAGATAAAAATTTGTATTTCACACGTTTTTGAGAAATATTAGAACTTGATGTGTCTTTCAGTGGCCTTAAATCAATAAGATTTGGTCAATAATAACGATAAAAGTGATTGCATATAAAAGTCTCGAGATTTTTTTCTGTCATATTTGGAAAGTTTCTCACCTAAACTTTAAGGATAAACAATTTCCACTTTCGGATTATATTAAATTTGTTTTCATACTTGAATACAGGATATTTTTCTAACAAAATATTTTGTGAAGTATCGGTTTAGGTTTCAATTTTTTTAATACTCCAAAACCGAATGGACTAAAATAAAGTCAACTAAAAAAAGACAAAATCTTCAAATTATCTTTAATAAATTTAATGATTATTTATTTTCTCGCAAATGTTGAGATGAAACTTATTCTTTAAGTTTATGATTTAAATTTTTATCTCTTTTAACTCAAGACTTATAAGAATCTAAAAATTTCATGTTATAAAAGACGTGAGAAATTTTTATAGTATAAAATCAAATTATTTTTTGTGTAAATTTTTAAAACTCAAGAGTATTATAAAGCATTAAGAATTATGATAAAAAAGTTTTATAGTTATGCAAAATTAATTATTTCAAGAGAAAGTAGAGATAGAGAAGTATAAGCAAAAGTAAAGTAATCAATAAAACACTAAATATGAATATTCAGAACATTAGTTGTTTTGTTTGACTTTCAGGTTTCGCATCAAAACCGTTAATTATATTACTTTCAGAATAAATACATTTAAACAATTCTTGAGAAGAGGTTTTATGTAAGGCCAGAAAAGGGTACCTTTACTCAAAAGTGAACTTATTTTTATCTTTTAATGCATTGACTCAATTTCATTCTTTAACTCATTAGTTATTAATTTTATTTATCTTTAACTAATTATTTCAACTAAAACCGAATAAAGAATTTGAAATTTTGTATAATAAGACTGATAAGAATCGTTTTAGGATATCATTAACGAAACATTTGTATAATTAATTTTGCTTTTAGACAAATAATTCTGAATTCATCGAAAGTTTTATTTATAGATAAAAATTTTATCGAAAACTAAAGCATTTATTTATAGATAGGATAAAATTCAAACTATTAATAAAAGTGTTTTCCGTTTATTTCTGTTTGTTTTGATTTCAATGAATAAAATATTAAGCATCTCATTCAGTACATTATTCCTTATCAATTAGAGTAAACGTGGCTTTTATTTATCAGTTTATATGAAAATTGAGTTTAAAAATTCATCGGATTGGATGCTTTTGAATCATCAAAATTTTAGTAAATGCTTTTAAAAACTTTTTGCGAGTTTTATTATTTCATGAAACGAAATCAGTTAAGACTAGTATTAAAATCAACAATTTAAATGATTTCGAAGAAAAATAATTATTTTCATGATTTTAAGTCTCAAATTAAGAGTTAATCAGATTTTAAAAATTCATTAAAATTTAAACTTATTTCAAGTCTGGTCTCGATTTTAGAAATTTAATTAAATATTTGCTTTGATTCTATATTTTATAAATAAAATATACTCAATTCAACAAAACATTCAGTAGAGCTTGTCTTCACTTCTACTTAACAATTAATTTGAGCTAATTCTTAAAGAAAAACTTTTGAATGAAAATAAATCGCATTATAGGCTTAATCGCACTTAAATAATTAACGATTTTTTCTAAAAACTATTTCTTATTGTTATAAAAAATAGAATTTAAGTTTAAAAACTTGAGAGCAGACAAATCATTAATGATTAATAAGTTTGAACGATTGGGAATAGGCTAGGAATGAGAAAAGCAAGTTTTCAAGAATATTAAGTTAATTAGAATTGAGAGAAAGCAAAATTCAAGCAAATATAACACGCACTACAGTTTTCGAGGCATATAAATGAATGATACTTTTGGGAGCAGAAAAATTTTGCAGCCATAAGGAATGAAAAGCAACAAAAATATGATAAGGAAACGAAGCAAATATTAACGGCTGATTAACTTTGAGGTATAGAAGTAGAGAACATTTTTAGCTCGAATAGAAGAAATACCAACCAATATATTTTTCACAACTACAGGATGTACTCTAAGTCTTTTCTATTGTGTTTATTTTTGTAAAATATTGGCGCACTTTTAGATCTAGATTATCGATTCTAACGAAGTGTTTATTCTCACCTTATTATCTTTCTTTGTTATGCCTTTGATTAAGAAAATCTTAATTTCTTTCTTAGAGACTAACAATCAAGATGTTAAATAAGTTTATTAATTAAAAGTGTTATTGAGAATTGCATTTAAAACCAACACTTTAGCAAAACTTTTACTCTTAAATTGGAATTTATTTACAAATTTTGAAGATCAATAATACCTCAAATCGATCACTTAATATATTTTAAGCGCATTTTCTTATTTCATAATGACTAGGGCTGAATACTTGAGTTCACTCGAATACCATAAAACAAACTCTATTTTAATAAAGTTTATATGACTTGAGAATGGGTCACATCTAAATTTATTTGATATGTTAAAAAAAAGATTATAATTACTGAAGAGTTAAGGGGAAAGTGTGCACTACTGCTATCATTAAATCTTTGAATTCAGTCAGTATTTGAAAATTAACCAAAAATAAGATTGCTCTACATTTATTAACGAAACAATTATTCAAAATGTGATTTCAAAGTTATTTAATAATAGAAAACTTGATTAATCCTAAAAATTTCCTAAAATAATTTTGCCTTTATTTTAAATTTAATTTAAATGCAAAAATTCTTTACGAACTCAACTTATATAAAGTATGAGAAGTGAAATGTAATTGTGTTATTGTCAAAAATGATAAAGAGTTGGATACAATACAACTGGAAAAATAAGCAGCCGGTTGTCAAATATCAAACTAAAAACAATTCTGTTGCCATTAATAACTAGTCAATTCTTCTCGT
>JAQIWZ010000523.1:0-18320 GCA_034697245.1 Malaconothrus monodactylus | reverse complement strand
GTCTAAATCAATATAATGTGCATAATTTTGTTAAATTTAAAATAGCATAAAAACTCTCAAAGTTCTTCAAATTTTTCTTTCAATTATTATCTGCTTTTCTCATTGATTTTTGTGACTTATATTTTTCAAATCACAATAAGCAAAATTATTCAATCAAACGAATATAAGTAAAGCTTTTATTTGTTTTCTGATTTTAAAAATTTATTTAACGAAAGTAAAAAAAAAGTATTAATCTAATTAACGAATATCCATATCTTCTGTAAATCTAGTCTTTTTAGTTTGAATTTCAATTTAATTTAAAGCTTAATTAATTTGAAACTAAAAACCTTTATTTAATGAGTACAAGAATTTTTGACGCCCTTGTGACACACTGATCGAAAAGACACTTTCTTTCAATGCATTAAAAACACGTGATTAAAAGCATTTCAATTGTGTTTCGATCAGTGTGTCACAAGGGTGTCAAAATTTATTTTAAAGAATATTGCATTTTATAAAATAATATAATAAAAAAATAAATTATATTTTAGTCCTAAATAGATATCCAGTCTATAAAACTTTGTCCATCACGAGATATATTTGATAAGAAATCTATGCAAATTTGCTGTCAATCTTTTCAAATCAGTGCTTCACTAATGAGAAGGATAGGAAAATCGAAAATCCATATAAAATAATCTTAAATAAATGCTTATTTCTATTTTAAGACATTTGAATTTTCTTATCATTATTTTGCCGAACATGATCTAAAACTTGAGGAAAGGTCTATATGACAACCATTTCTAGTTTCACTTGTGAGCGTAAAGTGAATTATGTTTTTATATTTTACAATTGAGTTATAAATATGCAAAGTTTGAATTGAGAATTTGAAAACTGGATCACATTATTAGAAAGGAATGCATTACAATATTCTTTATGATATTGCGTAAAGGGAATGCGTAGTGAGTGGTCATCCATGCTAATGAAAAGCCTTGAGGGGTTCCAAAAGATCCTAATTCAACTATCGAAGCTCACAAAATCAATTTACTTGTCAAACTAAGTGGGAAATTGCGTTCTACGTAAATATTCAGTCACAGTTTCGTGGCTTGTGCTGCACTTTTGCCTTTACTTATCCTTCGTGTTCGTCCATGCATTTCACTCAACAGAATTGAATGTTCATTTGATTCTACTGGTAGGCAACAATCAAGCGAACATAACATACTATTAAATATTAGGACCCCAAACGTCTAATATAGTTCTCTTCCGTCAAAACAGTTAAATTTTATAATAATTGTGTAGAACTAAAGCTAAATATGCGATCACATTGACTGCAATTACATTTTTTACAACAACAACTGAGATAGCGCTTCATAACCTGCAGCCAAATATGAAATGGGAGATGAGATGATGTATCGGACAATGTGTTTAACAAAGTTGTCACAATCATGACTGCTTTTGGCATTCGTTTACTAAGTGCTAAAAATCATATCTTTGATGTCTAAATAAGGGACTCATACATATGACACACTGGTCTTTCTTCTATCAGATCATATTTTGAAGGTTTATTTCAGTTTCACAGAATTGAAACCAGAATTGACATAAGAGTAGTATTGCTGACACTGAGCAGATATTATATACACCAATTTTTTTCTTACTTATCTAATGCCTGTTATATAAGCGCCTATAAGCTGCTGATGTACGGATGTCTTGTGAAGGTAGTTATTATTGCCACTACTTTTTTTAAAAGATGATCGTGAAGAGAATACTCAATTTGGGGCGGAATACTGTTTGATGTAGAAGTTGCGCCAACTCAACTAAAATCAACAAAATTGCACCCAACAAATCATTAGTTGCTTTTGCATAAACATTCAATTGCAAAATATAATGCAATGACCTCTACTTATTAGATTCTTATTATAGACTCAATATCTAAGTTTATTATTCCGAATATGTTATAACTTATCCCGACTTTTATAACCGTTGAGCTACGAGCTTAAGAAACTGATAGAGCAGAAAAATGTGTGCAAACTTTTTCTATAATCATATAAACAAATCAAATAAGTTTGAGAGATGGGTCAGCAATAATGTGAGACACTATTGGTTTTTGCATAGCTTCACATTTCTAACTGAATCAACTGAACCAAATGCTGACAACACGAGTTGAATCCAAATTTCTATAAACTCCCTAAAGTGACCAGAGATGTAACTCAATTAAATTAGTGTTTCGATAGGGTTAGGGTTACATTAGATTAAGAGATCTAAAGATAAGCGTTCGATTCATTATAGAGAATAACAGTATACTATCAGTCTTTACAGTGCTATTACTAACACACCCAAAGGCAAAGTTTAAGAATAAATCTGCGAAAAAAGCAATAATACATTTCAATATAAATATAAACTGATGGACAGAAATGAAAGTCACACAAAACTCTGGCTTTTGTTGGTTGAATAGATGCTACGTTTGGCTCATTCGGACTTTTGATTCTTTGAAGAAGCAATTCTGTGTCGATCATAGCAAATACATATAAGTTTGGAGAGCAAACATGCTTTAGGCTGTGTACAGGTGTTGAGCTTGTATTACACATTATAGACTTGAAAAAAAGGCAAAAATCTTCTCTCTGTTTTTATTACCCTGTCTTATGTAACAACAATCAGCTTATATATAATAGACATTACTTTTATACACTGTCTCTTTGATACTTTTTGATATTTTTTCTCCTAAATTTTTACTCTCAATTCTTGTTTCAACCTTTTCATTATGTTTTCTTGGGGTGAATACCAATAAAACTCTCACAATTATTTTTTAAAATAATGCCAAAATAAATTTTTATACTTTTGAAAGTTGTACTCTTTATGTACTCTTTAATTACTTTTTTTACTCTTTACTTTTTGAACATTGTTTGCATGCATTCACTTACCATAAACGCTAACTTTTTTTCACTAACTTCTGTTCCAACTTTATAAATACACATTTTTTTGGAAGAATCATAAAATGAACTCAAAAATTTTCTTCCTTATACTTAAACTGTTGTGAACACATTTAAACTTAAATAAAACTGATTATCACTAAACACAAGTTTTCATTGAGCTATCGCTAATGTGAAAAAATTGTATTCCATTAAAAAAAATTAGAGTTCAATGAGTCCTCGAATGGTTCAATTCAGAGCTTAATTTTGAAATATAAGATTTAAGATCATTATCGCATTAGTTTAATTATATTCAATGCTGTAATTTTATATAAAAGCCTTCCAAAGAAATATTTAGACAATTTTTTCGCCGAAAGGAAATTCCTTAAGACACCAATAAAATAACACAATCTTAGCTGAGACTTGTTTCGCAAAGGTTTAAATTGATGTCTCAATTGATGTCTCAATTTATACTTTGATTCAAACGACAAATATTATCATTATAATTATTTGTAATTCAAATTATTTTCTCACGAAAATTTAAGTCATTTTAATTAATGAGCGCAGAATTTAAATAAATCAATAAATTTAAGCAATAATTCAATTTTTTTGATGTCAACTATATTTGAAATAGTTGTCCAAAACTCAATACATAAACACTATGAAAATTGATGTATTTTTATGTATTTCATTGCATTTCCATTGATTTATAACTTTCACCAAAAATTAATTGTCTAATAAATCAGAAACTCTCAAACTTTTATTGATATTACTCAACAATAAATAGCAATCGTGGGCTTCTTTTATGATGAAACTAGAAGATACTTTACTTGTGGATATATTCTTCTCGTGTGTGGTCATAAAAAAACATTCTTAAAATTGTTGATTTAATTAGGCTTTCGAGGAAATGAACCTTTAATTGGCAAAAATGTGTCTTTTAGTTAAATTTAAAAGTTTCCTTTCATTCAGTCATTTAGAATGAACTTATTTTATGTCCAGAATTATGTTTTAAATTAGATGACATCCAGTACTTCATCAGTAACTGAACCATTTAAGAAGAAAATTTCAACTGATATTAAACTATTGAGAAAAATTTAGGAGAAAAATATTCAATACTTATGGATAGTGATGAATATAGAGTAAAGAAAAAAAAATTAAAAATAGAGAGTAGAGAGTAGTAAAAAATAATAATTTGAGTGAAAGATTCTTAAGAAATTTTCATTACTAGTTTGAATTGCAACGATAATGCTTTGTCATACATTGATAAGTTTGCAGTAAAGCAGTAAAATGTAAACAAGCCTTTGGCAATAAAACAGAATTTGATGTGTAAAGCTAGAAAACTTACGAAACATGAATCGGAAAACTTACATTTTATATGGTCTATAAGGTATTTCTATAATACAATCAAACAACGCTAAATTATTCAATAACTGTTTCATTCAATTATTAAAAGATAATCAAAATTCAAGAGAGAATCTCCAGTTTTTCATGGTATGAGAAAGATATATAGAAATATTATGGATAAGTGCGTATTTTAAAACATTGATTGCTTGGCAACATAGGCAACATAGAATCGCATCAGAATTGATTATATATGCTTTCCATGTGAGTAATTCAAAGCAAGAAAATAATTCCCAATCACATACTCCCCCATTTGCTTGAGGCAGAATTGAGAACTGCTGTGAGATTCACAAAATACATACGAAGAGGTCATTAAGGATGGATGGATATAAAACTGAACTACATCACAAAATTGCAGACTAGAATTGCATTTTTCTATTGTGAAGAGCATCTCAACTATTGAATTTGCAACAAAACTTCCACTGAAATAGAGCTAAACTAAAAGTAATATTAAAGTATATAAAGTATATAAAGTATATAACTTTATGCGTCACATATCAATTCAGATTTTCAAAATATAATAAGTCTACTAATATAGGATTTACTTATTTACTATCAACTGCTCCTTCTCATGAATAAAAGTACTCATACTTTCTATTTGATACAGTGATAGGTTTAGGTAATGATATCAAGTACGAAATCGGACACATCATCGAATTACGTTCATATCGCAGATGGCCTATTGTGTTACCATTTGAGTTATCATTTGTGTTACCATTTGATGCTGTATTTAAGTTTGAATCTCTATATTTCATAATACCACCCAGAATGGCATCCCTTAGGCATCGAACCCCATCAATCAGACATTCAATGCACCAAACGCTTTGATACGTCGACCTCTCGTCAACTCTATCATAATCATAAGGATTGCATCAATTATTTCAAACATTTTTAGAACAATTATCACAATTATTATTAGATTAATATTCAATACCTGCATTTGATAAGACCTGCTTTCAAAATAATTCCCATGGTTTCTTAGTTTAAAATATTTTCAAAATAACTTTTATATACATTGTGTTGCTGCTAGAAATCAAACCTTGAAATAAAAGCATCGGAAATAGAGTTACAGAGAATTAATTGTATCGAAGTCTTTCCTTTTTATTTAGCTTTTATTTTTTATTAATTGGAAAGTTTTGTTTGTGCTATTGTTCATAGTTGTTATTGAGTTGATATTTTTGTATTAAAAAAATTCGATCACAAGTTCACAAAAGTCAGTGTACGCATGAATTAATGTTATGCATCGTTCATACCTTTATCTCGAAGCATAATTTATTGCTATTCAAAATGAGAAAATGTGTAATTTTAATCGTGTAGTTGTAATAAAGTTTGATTATTATTAGTGGAATTGATTTAATATTCTACTAAATTTGATGATCAGTTTTGATAATAAATAAATCTATAAATAAACATTTTCATAAATTATATCTAAATCATTATCTGAAGGCTGTTTTGCATTCGCGGAAATAAATGCATTAAAGTTTTTATCCCTTCATGTTCTTTATAGGAATAATATGATGATTAATTAGAGTAACTAAAGTCGGGTCGAGTTAAAAGATCTATAAATCTAGTTCATGATATCATTCCCTATTGAAAATAATGCCTCAATAATGCCTCAAATCTCAAATCAATAATAAAACTGCACCAGTAATTATCAAACACATTGATTATTTCGGTGACACAATTAACTTAATTAACAAAATACTTTAAAGTGGAGTACAATCGAATCTGATTCACATGAAAACTGCTGATTAATTAGTCTTTCACATAATTAAACTTTTCAAAAGTTTCTCAATAAACTAAATTGTTAGATAAGATATCTTTAATTCAATGCTCATTCATTATTCCAGGATATAAATTATCATTCGTTTCTAAACACAATCTATAAACTTCTTATAGAGTCTTTGAAAAATATTTTATCAAATGAAACCCAAACCCAATTTCTACTTAATCAACGAAAAAAAACATTATTTAAATTAAAATTATTTAATTTGCTTTCGAATAAATGGTATTTCATTTCTCCACTGAAATAAATAAAAAGAGAAAAGTTGACAGAAAACTATTTGTCGCAATAGAAGAAGTTAGAGTAAAATATAATTTTGTGGATGCAATAAATTAACATTTATTCAACTACAGTAATTGAGGCGTTTGACCTTACGTAGAGATGAAGTGTGACATTCACAATGCACGACTTAATTTCACGATCTAATTTACTACTTTGCAATTTAGTGAATCTACTTTTGAGAATCTCCAATATCTTTCCTACAATATTTTTTTCGCTCAATTTATAATATTAATAATCACGGATTAGCATTTTATTATCAAAAAATAAAATAAAAAATAAAAAATACTGCAAAAAATACTACTATGTATGAGTGCATAAATGACTTTTCCACTGAAAATGGGAAGCAGTGGCAGCGGCTCTAATCAAGAAATCGTGACTGACAACACCTTTTACTTCCAAAGATTCAAAGATGAATATAAATAAAATAAAAAGAATGCATATTTATTTAAAAGGCTGACATTTCCACATTAAATCAAATTCCGCAACTTTTTTTTCACTCATTTTTTTCGTAAATAATTAGATATTTAATCATTAAATTGCTTTATAATTAAACACTTATATAATTCTCTAATTATTTGAAATCTTTTAAGGAAAATCTGATAATATTGATAATGATATAATTATTATTAATATAGTAATTATTATTATTTAATGAACTGAATAGTCCCTCATTATTATTATTTTACTTATGAGAATCAATTAATATACAAATTATTATTAATTAAATATTCAAATTTTTGTTCAAATTTTGAATTTCAAACAACTTTTCGGTAATAATCATGACATTTGACACAATTGATGGCATTTAATGCACAAATATTTGCAAAATTAAATCTTTCTGATAATGATATTTGAGAACTTAAGTATGAAAAGTCTTATCTCATGTACTTTTTGTGAAGAAAAAAATGAGCAAAAACTCCGTTGTAATTAATAAAAAAAAAAGTTTAAACTTGAAGTTTTATTTGAAAGATTCAAAAGTAATTAAGTAAAAAATAAATCTTGTTTTAATTTCCAGGACTCAAAATTAATGCAAATAATTAACTCAGAAGTATTGATAGGAATGTTAATGAAGTAAAACAATTACTTTCAGTTGTCATCTGATCAATGACGTTATCGGTACCAAAATGACAGTTATAAGCGGTTGTCTAAATTTATCTCAAATATATTTAAACAAAACTATAAATTTGATACCAAAATATAATACGTCAGTTCAAATTTTGAATTTATTGAACTTAAACTTTGATTTTCTCTCTAATTTATCTCTTTCTATCTCTAAAGAAGAAAGAGTTAATGCGTAAAACCAGTAAAAATTATTAAATCTCAAAATTGCCGGAAAAATTTTTTTAATTATTAGAAATTTAAACGTCACGTTTTAGTCTAATCAATGGTAGCAAATGATTAAAGAAGATCAACTTTAAATTATGAATTCACGATTGTTCCAATCTTTACTTTTTTTTCTTTCTATTTTAACTTTAACTCTAAATTATGCACAAAGAAAACTAATTTTTGACAAAAAGTTATTTAACTCTTGATTTGATGTTATTTTTGTTATTAAATTAATAGAAAATTTATTTTTAAAATTATAACAGTTCGTAACTTTACAATAAATATTGATGAGAAAAAGTTAATTTGGTCACGAAAAATACTATTATATTATTCTCAAAATAAGGTGTGACTGAAAACTCTTTCATCAAAATTGGAAATAATAATCTTTTTTTTAACCAAAAACTTTTTCATAATCTTTTATTATTCGAAATGAATTAATAATCCAGTCTTTGTTATGCATTGTCTAAAAATGCTTTTATTACTTATTATAACGTGAAATGAGAAACTTGTTGAATGTGAAAAGTTTAAAGATATGTTGAGATATATATCTTTGCCTAATATTGTTTTAGGAAAGGAGTGATGAGAAAATCGTGAGCACTTATAGTAATTGATATTTTAAATATTTTTTCATCTCATCGTCAGAGATACAGATGAAATAAAGCAACAAATAAGGAACTAGATCCTTATGCTTGAAATATATACTATCCGTTACAATACAGGCAAAAATTACAATAGTATCGGCGAAAGGAGCGCTGCCACCCATTGATAAGTTTTGCATAACTATCATGCACAACTGGTACAATGTAACTATTTTTTAACGATCTTTTCCATCGAATTCAAAATTGACACTTGAGAAAGTTTACTCAAATGAATTTAGATTTTTTTTAATGATTTGATGAATTTATTTATGAAAATTGGTGACATTATTCGTAAGACCACATTATTTCCCGACTAAATTAACAATAACTATATATTAAATATTAAATTTTAAAAAATGATTGCAAAATAACCTAAACTTATTTCAAACTTATAGTTTTTTCAACTTTCTTGTTCCCAAAATTCATATGGATCATAAAAATATAAAAACTCATATTGATTATTATCAAGTTCTTAAAATTCAATTAAATCTAAATCCTTTATTTATGGCATAAGTTTAGTTGAATTTTGTTGTAATGGAAAAGCACTTTTAACTTCCAGTTAAAGTTTTGGAAGAAGTGAATTTTTAAAATCATTTTGCTGAAGGCCCAGTTATTCCAAAATAATTTTGAATTTTGAATTTTCTAAGAATTTTCTCTCATTTTTACTGTGGGCAAAATGTTGAGCAACTATCCAAACGAATAGTTTGATCTCAAAATTTTAAATTAGGTTTCTTTACTGAAGTGTAAAGATTGAAATTCGTTGAATGTATTGCTCTTACTTTTGATGGATTTAATTGATTTCTATTAATTTAATAAATCTTTAGAAACAAGTGATATCTACCGAATAGTAGAAGTGTTGGGACTCTATTTCCAATCAATCTTTTTTGTCAATGCATATTAGGATGAATTAATAACTCAAAATCAAAATTAGAAGAATTTAAAGATAAACTTAATGTCAAATAATAGTAATCTAGAAATAAATTTTATCAAACAGTGTAAGCTAGAGATAATTTAAAGAAGAAGAAAAAAAAGTCAGTTCAGTGATCTTAGATCATAAAAATATAGTTATAGTTTATGAAAATAGTGATCTGCATGGAGTTGGACATATTCAGTGGAAGAAACATTAACTATACATCACAAATCTTGACAACTGCTTGACGTCTACACGCAAATCCATTTGTGAAGATTCTGAAGATTTCATGGAAGTGCGTGCACCGATTGCGCTATATTTTTATGATTTTAACTTGCATGCAATCCAACTAAGTTTACTCTTAAATAAAATTTGAAAGAGACCTAATTATAAGCACCTGTCTCTTAATGCCAAATATAAGATATATACGGATCTCAACTAAAGTAATCTATGAAGCTTTTCATCATTACTAACAAAAATTTAATAATTTTTTGAGCTACTGTTAAAGTCGATTTTTTAGTCAAAAAACATGCATAACTCGAGATATTTGTGATTTGAAAACATTCTTACATTAAATTCTAAGATATGATAATTACATATTATCATATTTTCAACATTCATCATTACTTTGCAACAAATATACTATATATTCGTTATTAATGCTGAATAATTTTTTTAAAATTTAATACTTGAGTATTTATTCTCTCAGTATAAATAAGATAATGCGCATCATTATATTTACATATTTGTTAAAACGATGTTTCACTCAATTCTCTCTAATTTTCTTCTAAAATTTAGATTCCATTCTGCGTCAGTATTGGAGGACTGCGCGCATCATTAGGTTAGAAAAAAATTGTTTACATGTAATGTCTACTATCATCACTCATATATAGTGTGATATACTATAATTGGGACTGTAATACTTCAATGAGCAATAGATTTGCACCAAAATATGGTCTACTATAAGACGAAGACTATAACACGAAGACTATAAGACGTTTTTGTTGAGCGAAACGCATTTATCCGATGAAGTTGAGTGAGAGAGCGCAAAACTGGCACTGTAGACAACATATAATTTAGAAATGATGTATTTCTTAATGGTTGGTACGGCCAAGCCCTCAACTATGTTCTGATAGTCTAACAGTCTTAAGGGACGACTCAAGTGAAGGCATTATTTTCACCTCACTTTTTAACTTTAGTTATAAAGAAATATAATAAAAGCAACTTTTTGTTACTTTCAGTGTTTATCAGCACTTTCCGAAACGTTGACTACGACTTGTACAGTAATCAACTCTAAAGAAAAGTTACTTTTAAACAATCTATCTTTGTTTAATAAGAGCCTTATCGACAGTAACAAAGACTCAGACGCAGTAAATGTTAGAAAGTATGCACACTTGCGATCCTTTTCGATGAAGATTCTATTCGTCCCCCAAATATTTAGTCATAATCTAATATTTATGTCTAGAAATTATATTTTGACACTCGAACCTCTATCTAGTGATTATAATGTATAGTTAATGCCCTGCCCTAAAATTCTTTGTGAATATGACGACCCTATCGAATGGCAATTTGTGGCAAATCTATTCAATAAATTCAACTTCAATTTAATCTAATATTTCATTTAATCCATATTTATTAGTTCGTTGCTACTTAAGTAGTGCTCCCTTTTTCACCATTAACTTAGATAAAAGGGGAAAACAGAAAAAAATATCGACAAGAGAGACAAGAGAGCACTAAAAGAGCACAAGAGATCTGCAGAACAACCTGTTATGAAACTGATATAATCATTTGAAAATTTTATGCAATAAATCAAATCAATATAAGAACAACTTCCATTCACATGTGTCAATATTAATTGCTTTCCTTAAAATATAATGCCTTTTTAGACTACCTCTCAAAAAATTTATTACTCAAAATTTGCTTTTTTTTAATTTATTGTTAATCTCCTTTTTTAATTTTTAAACAATAATTTTATACAAATATTTAAATAATGCAAATTTGATATTATATTTGAGATTAAAATTTTAATTTCATGCTTAATATTGATATAAATCATTTATCTTATATGAAAACTATCTTCAATAATGAATAGCATTATTACTCAAAACTGACGTTTTCAAAAGTTATGACAAAAAATTTGTCACTAAAGTTTTGTCATACTCTTTGAAGTTGAGATTCGATAATCCGCTTCTAAAAGCATTAAATAAATTATTACTTGCATTAAAAAAAATTATTTATTCAAAGGAATGAAAGCCTTCATAAACTAGACTCAAGGACAGGACTCAAAGACAGGATATATTTAAATAATTTATAAATAAAATAATTGCGACTTTTATGAATCCATTATAATATAATATAAAACATATCATAACTTATTATAACTAATGCTATATTTTTGCAAAACTTTATTTTAAACTTAAAAGTTCAATAACTTGACTATCAAATGATAATCGAGTTAAAAAAAAAGTTAATTAAAAGCTTTGAAAATGAATGACTAAAAACATCCTTCTTATTAACTATTCATAAAATTCAGTTTTTCTAAATGACAATTAATTTTTTTCTCAATATCTCTTCTAATGACAAATAGATTTTCATTAATTACTTGACTTGAACTCATTCTAAAGCCTCTAAGTATCGAATTTAATTGCATTAGAAATCATATTCCTATTTATAATATGATATTTTAAGATAAGAAGGATTTTCAAAAAGTTCATTTCAGTTAATCGAGAAATAACTCGAATTAAGTCCTATAATAGTGTAAATTAAGTCATATATCACGAGTTAAACTATTTTTTTTAAGGTCTTGTCATTTTTAACTCATTTATTTTAACTTTAATTTTTGTTTTTTCTTTTTGAACAACTTTTTCTATGGATATCAATATAACAAATTTCAATCAAAACAAGACAAATATAAAAACAAATGATATATAACTTTGTTTTTTTGTGGATGAAATTCCCAAACGTTTAAAGATAATAAAGTTTATGACAAAACTTTAGACTAAAGTTGTTTTTAACAACTTTTACGACTTCTATTCTAAATGCGATTCAGACTTAAATTTAGTGAACGTCAAGGTTTTCAAATGATAGCTTCAAAACAAGTGAAAAAAACGTTTACATCATTTCAATAATCATTAAATCTTTAAATAGTTTCTAAAAATATTTTATTTTTTTTAATTCATTTAAATTAAAATTGAAATAACTTTAAGGTATTGTTAAAAAAAAGTTTATTCAAAAGTTCAGGTCTTAAAAAAAGAAAAAAAAGTTTATTGAGAAGTATTAAAAAGAAAGTGTAATCAAAGCATTGAATGCCATCTTTGAATATAAATAGTATTTATTTGAAGGTTATTTCTGTTGAATAACAAGAGGCTTAAGAGTGAAGAGAATTTTGTTTACGCTTTTATCAAAACAAACCCATTAATAGTGACGCCATTTCTCAAAAGATATCGTAAATAATAAGTTCGTATTCAAGTCTCGACTCTATTATCAACATAACTATTGTTTGTTTAATAGAATTATATGTTTTTATCGCGCAATAAAAGTGTTTAATAAAGACTTAATTCTATTTTTATTATAATTTTTTTTATCACAAAACTGTTTTATTGTGTTATCAAAAACAAAACCATAAGAAAGATATCAAAAAGAAAAGAGATATTAAAATAAATAATAAAAATATTTTAACTTAATATAAACTATTGTTAAACATAATAATAATAGTTATAAAGTATTTATCAAATGGAAAGTCAGACGTCATTCGATATAGAGCTGCGAAACGTGGAATCTTCTTCACCACTCATGAGGTCGTTAAGTAAAACCGATGATCTCTACACCGAAGAGAAAATAGAGACCAGTTATGGAACAATTACTGTCGCACATCAGGGCGCAGACCATCAAATTTGCAAACCAGTGATTATCACTTATCACGACATTGGTCTCAATCATGTCTCCAATTTTCAGGCCTTTTTCAATTACATTGACATCAAGTTATTGTTGCAGAGCTTTTGCGTCTTTCATATTAACGCTCCTGGAATGGAAGAGAATGCACCTCAACTACCCGACAATTTTACTTTTCCTACTCTCGACCAATTGGCTGAACAAATTGGTAATGTCTGCAAATACTATTCCATCAAAAGCTTTATTGGACTCGGAGTGAGATTTCATTCTATACTTGTCTAAATTTTTTTATCATTTGTTTTTTATTTTTTTTAATTCAATATTTTTTATTTTCATTAATTATTATCACATTCCAAGTAACTAATTATTGATTTTAGTTTTAAACTATATCTCAATAGTTGACAACTCTTTCAACTTTTAATTATCATTAATTCTTGCGCAATAATAGCTATTTTGCGAATAAATTCAGTTATATTTAATATTTTAGTTGAGAAAATAGTTATTTTTAACTAAAATGCAAATCATTATCAATTGATTTTTAAAAAAAGCGATCAATTAATTCAAAACGAATTAATCAAAAAATAATTAATTAACGAATTATTCAAATGCATAGATGTCTATAAAGTAATTATATCTAAAATATATTTTTAATGCATTCTTTATGATAAAAAGACTCAATTTTATTGAAAGTATTTCGAGACAAGACATGAAATTAAGTTTGATTTGAATTAAAATCCAGTTATCTATAACTTTCTCACATTCATTAAATCCATTTAAGGAATGTTCCCATAAATAAGACCTATAATTATAATGATAAATATCTAATAAAATAAATATCAATAATTCATATCAATATATGATTAGATTTAATGTTTTTGTAACTATATATAAGGTATAAATAGAATAATTGATAAATTGCTCAACGAATATAAAAGTAATATTTAAGCAAATCATTAGATATATCAAAGATATATTGTTTATAACCAATAGGTAGGCGCGGGCGCAAACATTTTGAGTCGTTTCGCTCTTCGCAATCCTGACTCAGTCGATGGCCTATTCTTAATAAACCCAACCTCTACTCAGTCAACATGGACTGAATGGCTTTATCAGAAGCTCAATGTCTACTATTTGAGCTCTTCTAACAATAATTTGGGTTCATTTCCTCAATCCACTCAAGACTACCTAATGTGGCATCACTTCGGGAAAGTCACTGATGAACGAAATCGAGATTTGCTCGAAATATATCGCAATTATTTTACTGGAAAAACCATTAATGCCCGCAATCTCTCGCTTTTCATTGATTCCTTCATTAAGAGAACTGATTTGGGAATCGTTAGAGGAGACAAAGAACGCAACTTTAAGTGCTCTGTTTTGGGTCTTTGCGGTGCTTTCTCTCCACACGTTGAGGACACCATTACTATGAATTCAAGACTCGATCCAACGAACTCGACGTGGATGAAGCTCTCGGACTGTGGAATGGTTTTGGAAGAACAGCCCGCGAAAGTATCGGAAGCGTTTCGACTTTTCCTCCAAGGCTTGGGCTACGCTCTAACAGCTTATGAAAGAAGACGTTCATCACTGCGCAAAATGAGTCTTTCGTCTACGAGTGGCGATGGTATCAATGGCAACGCTGACAGTCGTAAGAATTCTATCGATGAAGAGCCAAATACTGAAAAGGTAGCGGTCAGTTCACAAGAGGTACATATTGTCGAGAACCCGATCGCTACCTGCTAAAGATCTAACTTAAAAACAATACAAAACAATTAATACTTATATGCACTAATGCCATATATTTAGAGACGAGTAATAACTTAGAAATATTGTCATAATTTTAAACACAAAGTAGAGTTAATTTTGATAGAATGGATATATGACTGATAAGAGAATGTGTTACAATTCATTATCATATATACTATTTGAGTCTGTGTTAACCAATTTCTTCCTAATTCCCAATTGCTTTTAATTACATTATTGTTTAGTTGACTTAATTTCAAATATACTTATCTTTAATTTTTTTGTGACATTTATCTAAATTTGTGTTTAATTTCACTTGAATTTAATATCTTGAACATAAATTAAGTTTAAAATTTTCAAAAGTTCTCTCAATATATTTACTCTAATTTACAAAAAAAAAATTATTGAAAGAATGTAAAGTTTGATAATTTTTTAAGTAAAAGATAAAGGTTTCTAACGAATGGAATACAATATATATTGTGTACGATATTTAGTAATAATTATCAGATTTTCTTAAGTCATGTTCAATTTTATACGCAATTGATGTCTATTAGTGATATCAAGTTTTAATATCCAATTCTCGGCTACTAGTCCCTAATTTAATTAATTTCTTACATTATTGTAATTTATATTTTCATTTATCGATATATTATAAGTTGTTTAAACTTTTAATGATTTCAATGTTTTTGAGTTTTAATTTTTATTAAGTTCTATGTAATAATAATACCTTTACTCAAGAATTTTTCTGTCATTATATCTTGTATTGTATTTAATAGCAGCAGTAAAATTATTAATAAAATACTTATCGTTTTATCTCAACTCCATTCAATTTTAATCTAATATGTATTTAATTATTTTTCAGTTATAACAGTTATTATGAAAATTATTTTTCATATTTATATTATCATAATTATTTGCTTTATATTACAGTCAGTTTCCAACCCTTTCATTTGAGTCTAAAATCTGTTTTTTATATGTTTTTTTTAAGTTTTGTTATTAATCATTAAATTTCAAAATTGTTTTTGACTCAATAAGTTCTTTTTGCATATTAATTAATATCAATTAATTTTCTTTAATTAAAAATAAGAGTCTAGTTTTTGAAAAATAGAATTTAAAATTCAAATTAAACTTTTATCGATTTTATAACTTTTTTTAGTTGAAATGCAGTTTTGCGAAAGGAAAATAAAAAGTTGATTTAAAATTTTAATTTAATAAATGAGTTAAAAAGTTATGCAAAATTTTTTTTTGAATTTCAAAAGTTTGAAAACTTTCTAAACCTATAAAAAAACGTAAAATCGAGTCAAGAGATGGCATTACTTAAAATACTTGTTTAATTTTTAAATCACTTTATTTTGAGAAAAGTCTCATTTATTTCAATGAATCAAAATTACAATAAATTCAACAATAAATAAATAAACTATTATTTGATTAAAGAATTGAATGAAGAGATGAAATAATGAGTTCTCCGACAGAAAAAGCGTTACATTTATTGCGATATTTGCCGCGAATATCACTCAATAACTTGTCTCCAAATCCTTACCTCAAGAAAAAGGTTTTGATTATAGTTATTATTAATCGAAATAATGATTAAATAAATTGTTATAACATTTATATAATATTCTAATTGAATGGTTAGAGCTTCAAAAGAGGTCAATACAGACCTCGAGAAAAAATAAATAAAAGTAATCGCGAAAAGATGAGATATTGGCCGGTCGGCTATGAGGGCGGAAGAACTCCTTTCTATCTCAAGATTCCGATTGAAAACTATTATAAGAATCACAAGTATTTCCATTTTATCTCATTTTTATTATTCAATTAAATGATTGTTTGTTTGTATTGCGATAGAACTCGTCGACAATACCCGCCTTTAAGTCTTTTTCAATTGCAACTAATGATAGACACCGGTGCTATCAATCCCGAAGAACCCATCGATTTGACCTCTTTGTGTAACACAAACTTCTATCATATCGACCATATGTTCAATCATTTTGGAGTTCATTTGACTGATGAGGGAATCAATGACTTCAAGAGTAAGATCAATATTGAAGTCCAATACGCTCGAGAACCAGTCATTGCCGCCATTGAACGCAATGGTGGGGTCATTACTACTGCATTTTACGACATTACTAGTCTGATAGCTCTCTACAAACCGCTCAAATTCTTTCAAAAAGGTCTTTATTTCCAAATTTCAAGTCTTCGACTTTCAATTAAAATTTATTTAAACAAACTTTAGGCGAACCAATACCTAAACGATTATTACCACCAGAGGATGCCATTGAATACTATACCGACCCTAAGAATAGAGGCTATTTGGCTGACCCTCTTTTGGTGGCTAAAGAAAGACAAATATTGGCTCAAAAGTATGGCTACGAATTGCCAAACATTGAGAGCGATCCGATTATGAAACTGCGTAAAGACCCGCGACAAGTCTTCTTTGGATTAGAGCCCGGATGGGTCGTCAACTTGAGGGATAAAGAAATATTAAGACCTACTGATGAAGAATTGATCGAATACTATAAGAGCTGAATATTTAGTTTTACATAAAGTTATTCGTATCGAAAGTTTCGATAATTATATAAATAATTATAGATTAAGTCATTTTATTATTGAGTTGAGTTTCGAATAATTCAATAAATTTAGATCAAAACTATTATCATTTTGTAATTTATATTTGTTGTGAAATACTTCAAAACAAACTTAAAGTTGAATCAAAAATAATCTATTCGTTACTCAAAATAAGAGTCAAATGAGATTTTATTTAAATTATATTTTATATCACAAAATGGATGGAAATTCAATTTCATTACATAAAGTCTTTAATAACTAATAGTAAACGAATAAAAGTCTGTGAATTGCATTTTTAGATTAAGACAATAGATTAAAATCAATTAAATATCAGAGAAAAAATTGTCAACTTTTTTGAATCTTAGATTTTATTAAATCATTTTCTCATTGAAAGCATTTCTTATGTTGCGTTCAAAATATCGTAAATCTCTTCAAAACTTTCAGATCTTGTTCCCATTCCATCCAAAGTGTGATATATTTGCGAATAATTACTCGAAAAAGTAAGTCTCCAATTGTTTGGAAGTAGTTTTTCTTTAAGTGAAGGAAGATTTGAGAGATTTCTTAATCTTTCAGAAAATATTCCATTCGTTACATTTTGTTCCTGTTTTAGAACATCCTCTTTAGACTCATAAGAGTTATGAATCGCCGATATGTCAGTTATATTGCTTTAAATCCTATCACTATTTTTAAAACTAATTTTGATCTTAATTTTTGCCAATTATTCAATTTTGTTGAATTCTTTGAGTCATCCAATCTTTCAGATTTGATTTTTTCAATTTAAAGACTCTTTTCATCAGTTGTTTCGAGAATAAACGGTTCGTTTTGTCGTAAGTATTGAAAAAATAATTGAATTTCAATTCTGCCAAAAACTGCAATTCTATGAGTTTCGAGTTATTTATTATCTCATTGAC
>JAQIWZ010000522.1:0-18323 GCA_034697245.1 Malaconothrus monodactylus | reverse complement strand
ATGATAGAGAAATGCCTTAGGATTCCTTACTTAGGATTGTTTTCACGTGATAATAATGGATCGCGATTTTTCTTATGTCGTAACATAATTGATACCTTTTGTTCCTTCTCATAGAGCACCACAACTTTAATAATAATAATCCAATGTTAAATGACTCTGACCTGACCCTGAACTTCGTTAAACTTTCATTAAAATTCAACAATACAATTGAATTTATTTATTAGATATACCATAAGATCATTAATAAGAAATTTTCAAATACAATAATCCTTTTCAATCATAATTCGTGTTTTTGGTTTAAATGGTTTTTTCCCATAATTTATTTTGTATTTAATAGATTTGTAAATATGATACACGAGATTATTCAACTCGAAGTAACTTTGGTTCACTTATTTCTGGGATGAACTGTAGTCTTGCACTTGAAAATCATGGAAACGCCTTGAAATTTAATTTCACTTTTGTTGAGAATTATGGTTAACATGATTACAGTCCGGTTTCTAATTTAATTAATAAATAAGCGCATCAGTAGTTTATCTGTAATAAAATTAATTTATAAAATTTAGATGCAAAACAAGTTCTTTAAAGTTTTTAATTAGAGATTATGAGTTCATTGTGCAAAATAAGTTTCAAATATAAATGATAAATGTTTGAAAATTTCATTTTCTGTATCTAATTATGATATTTCTTTAAGTTTAATAATATTATTTTCAATAATGTCCTTTAGATTACGGAATCGACACCAAAAAAGGGCCACTTGACTGATAAAAACATAGTTTTAATGATGATGTTTTTTTAATAAAGCGGACATAAGGTTTTACAAAATATTGAGCAATTAATTCCTGATATAAAATCTTTATGTGAAATTATGAATCCGGATCTCCAAAGAATGTAATTTCTTAGTAATTAAGCAAAACAGTCAATTGAAACTAAACTCTAGATAAAGTGAAGTTTATTACTTTCAACTTATTTACTACCGTTGATTAACTTTTATAGTATTTACGTTAATTTAAGATAACATAAATGCCTACAATAATGTTTAATTATAATTATTGCAACATCTCGCGCAAAGTAGGGGTAGTTTCAACTTCTGAGATATTTACCTTAAAAAAATTGATATAATACCGGATATTTTCATCATATATCCTCTACTCATTGCTATACAATGGCAAATCTAAACGCAAGAAATGATAAATTAAAATCATATTTACACAGTTCAATATTTGTTCGATATGTTGAGCAAATCAGAATCAGGTAATAAAAACAATAACGGAAACCCATTTATTCAATTAATATTAAGACTGATGTCATTTTAAATCTTGGAAAAGTTCATTGAATAATTCATATCTTAAATTCATTTCCAAAAATTAAAGCTAATCTTCTACCTTAAGAGGTATGAAAGAAAATTTAACTTACAAAAGAAGTTGAATTAATTTACGCGACATCCATTAAGTATGTACACACAGATAGAGGGGAGGGGTCGATCAATAGGAATAATCAAATATTAAATTGAATGACTTTAAACTCGACATCAAGTCTTATGACTTATTTATAAAATTTATTCAAATTAATTTCGGTGATTTGCTTGTTTTTTGGGAGAGGAGGGCCAAGCATAAGAGTATGTACCTATTAGAACATATAATATAAGAAAGTGTATGATAGCTTATTTAGGAGAGGCGTCTAAAAATCGATTTTTGCATACGTACTTAATGGATGCCACTTATTTTAAATTATTATATAACTTTGAAATACGCTCTTGAAACAAAAATTTTCATATGAACTCATTTGAAGTGATAATAAATTGAGAATTCGATCAAAAATGAAGTACTGATGAAACTCTAGTCATTTATTAATATTGAACGTTTTTTAGACAAAATATAATGATTTGAGAATTTTGAACAATTGAACGAATCAAAGAAATCAAATTAACAGATAAAGTAAAATGAATATAAAATAAACTGGTATTGAAAAAGTTGGTTGACTTCATTGTTTAGAAGGATGACAGAGTTAGCCGTAGGCAGAGTGAGACTATTGACCGAATATGACCACCCACTATACCCACCATTGATAGTGACATTGTCCTTCTATTTTACGCATTTTCTCGGTATCACTATCTATGAGGTCTTGGAATTTTTGTCTATTTAGTTTTGATGCTTTTAAAAAGTAGAGTGCTCTATACCTGTACTCAAATTTACTGGTCGCTCGCGAGCACAACTATCTCAAGAATTATCACGAGAGATAAGTTAACTGCACTAAATTATAGCACAAAAATTTGCAATTTTTTTCTGTTTTTTCTCTGTTTCTCACTTAAAGAAGTTGAGTGCCTAAAAAGTTAATGAGAAGTATCTTCTTTTTACAATAGAGAAGCCTCCGTTAACAGCTCCACCCACTCATTTATCGCTTGCACACATAGACTTTTATCGAAATCTTAATCTAAAGTGGTGAAAGTATGTTATAAGAGTATTGAGTGATCTGATGGGCTAAAGAGAGCGGTCTATCTCTCGCATGCATATATACTTATATACGGAAGACCCTCCTATGTTTACAAGACCTTTTGAACCACTTAACTAAGCAAAGACCTCAATTTATACAATTAAGTTGCGCTCTTTTTATGCAGCAATTACGCAGACCAGTGATATACAACACCATTAAACTGTGTAAAAGTTATCAGATTTTTCAGGTACAGCAAAATTAGTGACAACCTTTCATTTTTTATTGCTCGTCGCACTGACCTAATCAGCAATTTATAATTATTGCTTTAGTATTTTCTATTTCAAAGCAATCAAATGAAGTGAAAACGTTTTGCCATTTTTTATATTAGAGATAGATTTGGTTCGTTTGGTTTGTTGATCAAATTTATTTAGCAAATTATTTTCGATTTGTGTGACTTATTTTCGAAAAACACAATAGTCTATATAAAAGCAGTCAATCTTTATTTATTCTCATTACCATATATAAAGTTGACGTGTTGATAGTTTAATAGTTTCTACCGATGCTATCACTTACTATTGGAATGCTTTGATCACTAAAGTTCAGTTCAAATCGGGTTGAGAGCTTTGGCTAACTTTTTTACAATCAGTAGGTGGAGATTTTGAGCTTTGTTTATTTAAAGACTCAAAACTAAGGCTCAGTTCGAACGCCCATCTCGTTACTAAATTTGATAATTACTGTCTTATCCTTTCAGGTGAGATGAAACTCAAAGATAGTGTTAACCCCTATATGTTAACGAATTGTGTTTATAAATTAAAACACAGGCTATGCCTAACACTAATGATTATACGCTATGTGTTGTGTAGTAACATATTTATGATTGCATTCCTGTTAAAATGTAAAAAAGTTTTTGGAGTAAATTTAAATTATAATATGTTTCTTCTCTTAACTCAGCTTTTATGTGAGAACATTTGGTATTTGAACAAATGATATACTAAATTGTAGTATCGGTTCCCTTTTACCTCTAGTAATCTCTAATTTTCAGAAGCGATACATATGAGAAGACAGTTCAAAATTGTAAAAATGGTTTAAAATGGGCAAAGGGTTTCCTGTTTATGTAGCGCAACATTGATCATTGATTCTACCACCTCCTGATCAGGAATGCTGCTGTGATCACCGGGGAATGCACTTATGAAATAGGGTTTGTACAGTCAGATAAATTTTAAAGTGGTTTCAGGTCGTAAAAAATTTTTTACTCAATGAGAGGAAATAGAAGTGGCGATATTTTTAGTTAGCTTTCTGTTATTTTGTGTGTTTGGGCTATTGGTGGTGTACATCATTAGACTCAATATACCCACTGACAAAACACAACAGGAGTGCAAACTTTGGCTGCAAATAACAAGCAAATGAATTTTTTCTCTTTTGGCAAACCTTAAAATACATTTGATAATGACTGTAATATATATTATTTTTTAAGACGATATAAACAAGTTGAAAGTTATTCGCAATTCACTCCTATCCCAAACTTTGATCTTAAACCAAATATTCAGAAATATTTCATTTCATTTTATTAGAAAATTATATTTTTAGTGTTCAGGTTCGGCACTTTTAAGTTTCACTATAAGATAAACGGCTATCGCAATCATTTTTATTTATAGCTAAAATATTGCAACTCAATTTTCTCTTGTCTTCATTTTTTAGAATAAAACTATATTAAGTTTTTCTGTCTCGCTATCGCCAAAAACTATAATTTAATCTATTTAATCGATGGAACGATAAAATTCGATGTATTCCAATGAATCTCATTATGATAGAAGCCATCCTCTCTCTCTCCCTCATCTGTCTTAAATTCTAACTCATACCTGAATAGGTGAGAAAATTTACAGCAAAATTGATCAATGAAGCGAAAAAAATTGAAAAAACTTTTTTTTAGATAAAGTCCAGGCTTTTCCCTCACTTTGCTAACAAGCCATGCGAAAAATGACTCTTATTTAGAAAATGATGAATTGGATTCAAATAGGTTTTTAGTTATATACTGCATGAGAAAATGTGTTCAAAATGAGAAGATAGCTTGAAGTTAAAATCTATAAAATCTTCACTTACACAATATTGTAAAAGATTTGTAATGCTATGCTATTAAGGGCCTATTAATTTTAATTTAATTTAATAGAAACTCAATAATTGTATATAATTTGATATTATAAAGTTATTTTTCACCATTAAATTTGTGTCAATTTATAGCTTTTTCCCTTATTTTGAACAGATTTTTTTCAAAATTGTAAGGTTCAAAACTCATCATAAGAGATAATAAGCATTTTACGGCAATTTTCGCATCAGTTTTACAGTTGAGTCACTTTTACAATGTGCCAGTTGTTTAACACCTTAAAGGCATCTTTTGCCAAAATTGGGATACGGCTAAAAATCGCATGAATATCAATTTTTCATGATCACTATTTTTTTCACACTAACAAGTGAGTGAAATTTACTCAAACACATACCGCTTCTGGAGTAACATCTTTTTAACATTTTAGGTATGCGGCGAAAAAAAAATTTCAGACGTAACGCTTATTTCACAGCTCAAAATTAGACTCACATGAAGCACATGAAGCACATGAAGAACATGAAGCGCTTACCACAGCTAAAAGAAAAACACTCAAAGAGGATGTAATTTCACGTAACTCGTAATTGAAGCTTAGACTTGATTATTAATCGGCGCATTTGATTCTCCAAAACAAAAATTGTTAACCACGCGAACACTATTTCTGTGTTTTTGAAGTGTTGTTTTCAGCCATTGAGGGAAAAGAAGTGTCCTTCAGAAGGAAAATCTTTTTAAGGCATTTTTAAATTACTGAATGTTTGAATTGTAATAACTCTGAGTGTTATGCATTATTTTGAACTTATTTTTCAATGAAATAATTGTTCAAATTTTCATTTTGTAACATTTTTGCTGAAATGATAACAAAGCAATGAGACAACAAGTCTATTGTAGGTAAAGGTGCAATACATTTATGATAATTAGCATTACTGCTGTCTCATCTACTTTATGATAATTTTATGGATCACTACTTAATCATTTATATGGTTTACATTTATAATTATAATAAAATGCAGACAATCTACTATTTTAGATGAGTCGTTGTTTTCATTATTTTTATTTATAGGAACTGTTGTCAAAGTGATATTTGATAACTTAATTATATTATCTTCAATAACATTAATTGTCTAAAATTGCAATAAATCCAACAATGAATTTATTAAGCATTCATTCAAATCATATATTTATTGAAATTTAAGTGAGAAATTCACTTAAAAATCAAATTATTGACTTTTTTCAAGAGTAAGTCTTTGATTTGTTTTGAATAGGTTTTTAACATAAACCAAAGTCACGGTCATTTATCCTGATTTCTTAGTCGATGACAGTACCATTCTCTACACTAGAGAAAAATATCGCTCTTGTTTTACTGTATTGTACACAGCATTTGTATGGCTTTTCATTTTAAAAAAGGGTTAATGATTGAATAGACGAGTGGTCGGCAACATGTTTTGTCTGGCGGGCAGGTTTCACCTTTGATAGTTCGGAACAAGACCGAAAAACCGTTTCTTGAGAAAAGTATAACTAATGCTATTGTTGATAAGAAAAGAGTCTAATAATTCTCATGCTTTCAATTTAAGTTATGCACTGATATATAAAGCTTTTACATATTGATCACTCTAAAAAAACTTATTCATTGTGTGAACAAATTATGAATTCTTTTGACTTTTTTATTTTTATTTTATCGCAACATAAATTTAAACTGTAGTAAATTTTGAGCGAAGTTCCGGATATTATTTTGTAAGTTATACTCAATCTTGGAATCCAGTTTCAAAATCGAAAAACAAATGAACATAAATAAAAGTCGTATCATTTCAATTGATTAAATGATAGAAAGAAAGATATGTTGTCTGAGTGCTTGCATTTCTTTTCTAAGTCTTATTCCAAGTCTATCAATAAATTTGAAAATTGTAAGCTTGAAATGCTTCTTCTCTTCAGAAGGTGTATAAAATTAATAAATTCTTATATTTAGCTGCTGTTAAACATCAATTATTTTTATTTGCATACATTACAAAGACTTAATGAGATCTATTTATTAAAGTAGAGAAAGCATTGTTTGCTACTCATTCTCAACAAAGCATTTCTGAAACATATTAAAGCAAAAAATATACCGAATCAATGGATTGATTTCCGTATTTTGTTCGTACATAAGCTCATCAAACATATTTAATAGTCTACGAGTTGAGACATGAGACTAACATGAAAATGAGTGTTGTGTTTATATAGCGCTCGCTCTCAATTTTTTAGAAAATTTTTAAAGAAATAATAGGGTTTAGAAAATACATCAAATAAAATACAGAGTATTCATCAATGATGAATATAATCATCATTCTATTGAAAAACTCATCGTTAAATGCGTTTTCATTTATTTATTTTTTAATCTCTATAGTATGTCCCATAAGACTCCATCCCTGATTAAAAACTCTCTCATTATTGCAGGAAACGAAAGAATTTTATTAAATATAGCAATTTTTAATAAATACTAATTAAAGTGACAAAATTGTGGATCTCCTAAAACTATCAAAGATCGAACCTTTTGATAATCACTTAAATGGTAAAAAATATTTAATCGTTGATTTTTAGTAATAGTTCGTGAAGATGTTTGATTACTTTGTAATGCAATGTTGTCTGAATTTAAGTTCTTGACCGCATTTATTCAAATCCCATTCAATAAATTATTGTTTAGATATTTTCTGTCAAAATATTTACCTAAACAATAAACATCTAAAAACTTTTGTTTATCTTTTAAAAGGAATGTTTTGCATAAATACTCAATATAAACGGGCTTTCATGAAAGACACTTGTTTTCAAACTTTTTTAAATTCGAAATAATATATGGAATGAGAATCTGATTCACCACACCCTCCGATTCATAATGCTATTGAAATCACAACGAAAGTGAAGTTTATTTGTCAAAACTTTACACACAAAGTAATGTCTGATTAGTGTTACGCATAAATATTATACTTAACAATGAATTGATTGTTTTGCTGACTACTAAAATGATACTCAAAAATGCCTGGAATGACCTCATTTTGATTGATAATTTGTTGAAATAACTTGACAAAAAAATCACAATCATTGTTGTTATGCTGTATCTATCAGTCGTAGCTTACATTATATTTGATGTAACTAACACGTTATGATGGGAGCAGTGGCGTAACAAAGATGGAATTTAGCAATTTTTTGGAAAAAAGTTCAATTTAATTGACCACAAGTATTATCTTAAATGGCAACTGAATCGTGAATCATATTAATTAAATAATAAATTTAGAAAAGCATAACATTTTATAAACAAATTCAATACCATTTAAGAATAAATAGACCTTCAATTAAGGGAGTCATACAATTATACATTTTGTTGGCTCCAACTCAAAGGCGATAATCAATAACAATAATAATATAGTGGAGTTATTTGATGACGACTTTTGGTGTTAAGCTATTGTTGACTTCAAATACACTTATCTTTATGCATAACTTATGCTTAATTATGAATCGATGATAAACAGCTTGTTATGATTTATTGTTCCTTCCTTTCATTTCCTTCTAATTTGTATTTTATAGCTCTAAATAAATTTTGTGTGAGTTATTTTTATAAGTTATATCATATACTTATCTAACAAGTGATTGTAGAGACCAATGACTAACCGCAAAGAGTGACTAACAGGAAGCCTAATTCTATTTTGAAATCAAATTTTGCTACTAAAACAAAGTTAACAGAATAATAGGCATTTCATTTACATTTCCAGAGTTCAATAAATACACATATATTTAACTTTGTATTTGATAAATATGTTAGAAATTCCAACCGCAGCTCTTATTACAGCAGAATTTGTTTATGTCAATTCTCTTAACATCATTAAAGGTTCCGACGTTTAGTGATATTTGTCACATGAAATATTTGCCAATAGTTGGTCAGGACTAGCATTACTTAAGCGCACACATAATTCGTTTTAGTGATTGCGATAAGAGGGAGATTTGCTCTTTACTTATGAAAAGCTATGATAAGATGCCCTCTCACTAGTCAGCCATCAATAAGTTATGTTACTTCATAAAAATGCTTGTACTGTATATGAGAGCCAAATCATCTCTTCATATATCATTCATATTATTTGCTCACTTCCCTCGCAAATAATTAAGTGACTCAAACTTACTATCGATAGTATGATAATTAATGATATAAATTAACTTTTGTTTACAACAATGAACAGATGGTTTAATGTACTCAAAAAGAGATGCTTTTGTATTTTATTTAGATCGTGAACACAGAAAGTTTCTCAAAAGAATGTGAATGAGAAGGTGGCACAGCCCTGACCCTGACTTCAGATGATACCTAATTTTTGTTTAGAGTCCGAGTGCTGAAAAGCAGAAATGGTCTATCGATTTTACAGACGCGGTCGATCTCAATTGCTCACCAACGATTGCCTCAGGCGTTAAAATTGATGAGAAAAATGCAATGTCAAAACTTATGATTAGGATCAAGACATTGAAGCGTTGAGCAACGTTTCTGCATAAAACTCTAGATTTTTATGCAAATTCGGATAAAAGTAACTTTATTTTAAAATATTCAACATTTTTAAGTGATTCTAATTTTTAAATAAATACTTTATGAATACTGAAAAATTAGAGCTAATTTTGAAAATATAGAAAATTATAGTGAAACGGAATTTGTGTCAACAATTCAATGTTTTTTGAAACTAAAACACAGTAAACTCAAAAGCCTAGTGCTTACTTATGAGGTACTCATCATTGCATAAAATTGCCGAATCACGAATTTGTTGCGTTACGTTTAGCACTTGTCTCACATCATTGAATACAAAACGCACGACCAAATATTAGAATAGTTTTCTCATTATTTTAATAATGCATTATTGGCTGCATTTGACATTTCACTGTCAAAAGTTATTTAGAGTTAAATGTTAAATAAGTAGTAAATATTATATATTTATATCTATTCAACTAAATAGTACTCATTTTGCTATCATTTCACAAAATATCCCAGATCTTTAATTTAATCTGAAAAGATTGAAGTTTTTTCCGTACAAACAAGTAAACAAATTGTTGTTTTTCTTTTCTTCAGTCATAAATAAAGAACTGCAAGTTTCTGTTTGGAAATCACGAGTTCGAGACTATTCATATTATACAAATCTAATAAATGAACTTATTTGAAATCGCCTCTAATCTCATTGATTTCTAAAATATGTATAGATATGACCAAATTCGTACTTTTATTAAAGATTAAAGAGATTCATTGAAATGTTCGAGGAATTGTTTAAGGATGTTTCAATAACTCTGTTTTTCCTTGAATTTTTCAATTATTTAAAAAAAAGTTGATTTTCAATTATTTCGAAGCACTTGTATCTGTTAGATGTCAAGTTGAACAGTCTTGAAATGACATTATTCGCAGAATTGTCTAATCAAAAATCAATAAATGAAGTTATTCACTCTTACAGTACTGTCAAGGATATGAACAATAACTACAAATAACTTTATGCTTTTGCATAGAAATAATTAATTGTTGTCCTAAAATCAAAGAATTGATTCTCATCATGTGCTCCATTGTTTGCGAATTTTTGAACACTTTTTTCTTTAAAGCGATCAAATTTATTAAAATTAATTTCTATTATTTAAGTTACAAAGAAACTGGTTTTAATTGTTGACTCGAAGAGTCTTATGAATCATTTAATTGATAATTTTTCTGTAATAAACTAATTAAAACTAAGACTAAGTCCAAAAAGCTATTAATTTGACGATCTTTAAGATCATTTTAAGTTTTTTTTCCAACTAATGATAGTTTGCGCGTCTCGTTGATTGTCATCAGTAAAGTTTTTTTTTGGAAAATTTTTAAAGTTTATATTCCCTCTGAAGCAATGATGCAATGATCAAACGGCTCACCACATACTCGTCATTTTCTTATTTAAATGCGCCCCAGGCCTCAAATTATAAGCAGTAAGTGTGATGTATTACAGCTTAAAGGACAAAATGCTTAAATGTTTTACAATGACAATCCTGCAGGTCTTTGCATTCACAAATGTAAACAGATTCACAGTTTTGATAAATAACTTTTACATTTTATATAATTTTTGCAAATTCTCTTAACTTTCGATTGAATTCTTTGCCGCAAAAAAAGAAACAGTTTCTAAAAAACTCTTAAGCTTTATCAAAGATCTTATAAAATAAGGTTTTGATTCAATGAACTTTTTATTGAAGAGATTAGAAATTGATTTAATATTACATTGTCTGGAATAATATGTGTTGGAATTTAAATGAAAAACAAATAAAACCCTTGAATCGTTTAGATAAGGAATCTCATGTCAACTCAAACTTACGAGTATTGAATTGATATTTATAAATCTCTTTTTTATATAGTTTAAAGCTTCAATTTTCTCTTTTTGACTTCAACAGTTGAATCATTAGATTTTTATTATGCGAATACATTGTTTTAAAGACAAGTTTTAATATTATACTCAAATAAAGTAATGTTTTTCATTTCTTACTTAACTTTTAAATAAAGAAATTTTTGTGTAGCGCTTAAAAGTATTGTTTAATATTCTTAATTATAATATTTGTTTTGACTATTAAGCACTAATTCTATTAATTTTGATGCTATGCTATGCTATGCAAAGAGAGTAACAATTGTTAGTCTTCAATAACAATTTAAACGATTGAAAAATGTTATGCATAATATAACCCTTGAATCCTTCCAAAAGAATGGCATTTTTTATTTACTCAAAGCATCTGTTTTAGGACTATTAACTGATAGCAGTAATTAAATATCAACAGATATTTTCACTCAATTTTTTCAATGAATGTCACGCATATTAAATATTTTAAGATAATAAAAGGTGTTTTTTAACCAATAGAATGTAAATATAAATTGCTTCCGAATCCCTTACTGTACAACACATGAACTATACTCAATATTTTTTAATGAGAAAAATACAGAATAGAGCGATTGTGATTATTTTTATCAGCCTTTAAATGGCAATTTTGTAATGCAAGGTAACTCTTATCTCTGTTTATTTACTGTGATATGAGTTAAAATAACTTTATAAATTTTTTTCCTTGTTTAAAAAAATTATTTCCTGAAAATTAAATCGAACAAGTGTTAATTTTATACTTTTTTTAGCTTTATTTATAAAATTTTTGAATTCAAATTTCAAATAATAAACTCTTGTACTTGTATTGCTTTATTAATTAATGCAATTACTTAATTAAAAGTTAACTTAAGACTTGATAATCATTTTACGGATTATAAATTTATTATTTAGCGTTTAAATGTTATAATTACTGCTTTATTGTGTAAGCTTTTTGTATTGAAAAATTTGTATTGAAATTAAATTAAATAATTTTATAATTGCTTTGATAAGCACACGAATTCACGTGAATAAAGCGTGAATTCTTCTACATTAATGTTTGAATACAGATAATAATAACTAAAATAATTTAAAAATTGCATTCCAACTAAAATAACAAAAAAAAGTTTCGGAATTATTCTATGTTTTTTACGCCGACTCAGTTTGATATAGAAATGATAAGAAGTAGTGGCACTACAAATACAAAAGTTTTTTTAAACAAAAAACTCTTAAGAATGCTTTGTTTGGGGTAGAATTTGCTTTTCAGATACTGTTGACATTAGCTTTTCGGTATTTTCTTCAAATTGATTGCAATTTTAACCTTATTAGCAAAAGAGAAGTTAGTTTTAAAAACTTTTTTATTCAGAAGTGAACGTCAATATATACTCCAATTCAACTTTAGTTTTCTAGTACTTCAGTCCTTTTGCTTAATGTTACTGATTCCTGATTCGACTTCCATCCAAACCACGTGGCCTTCAATCGTGCCCCCCAAGCAAAGAGCACTCATTATACCTCACTTGGCTGTTAGCGGAGAAACTTTAGTTTCTCATTTGTGTTAAAGCTCTTACGCTATTCACATTAGAACGACACTGATTTTTATGATCATCATTATTATATAAATATGTATTTTTTATTTTTATCATAACTATTATTGAGAGAAATCGAAATTCGCACTTCCGGTTTGGACCAAACAGTTATAAAAAGTTAATTAACAATTTTGTGAACACTTGTGTTTCAAAGTTATAGTAAATGCTTTTTTAGTGGAAAAGTCGAAATTGATATATAAGTGAAAAACTTTTTGCAGTACATATTCTGAATTATTGAAAGATTTTTCTAATAGCATGTGTGCATATATTATGTTTAAATTTTATACACATTCAAAGGATAACTGAATGGATATAAAAGTGCTAAAAACACTCGATGTGCCTGAAGTCGAACTATGAATGTAATGACACTTAACACCAATCGATATCGTAAACCTAATTATCATCATTTCTATCATTTCTGTCGATTATCATCGATAACAACTTTCATTGCGAACCCTATCATATATCAAAAGGAGTGTCATAGTGTTGAGCCAACGGAGCGTATTAGTGATATCGAGATACAAGTACTGGTATCATCACAAACACCTCGAATCGACAACAATAATAGCACACCAGTCTATTACTATATTCTAATATTTGTGCTCATTTGGTGGTGCGATTCTCCGGCTCTCAGGTGGAGATCTGCTATAAATGCAGCGGTGTCTCCATGCATGCATTCCACCTAACGACACATGTTAATTACCAAGTAAGTCAGTTTACCTAAAGGCCAACTACTTCAGAATCATATCATTCCTACCGATTGTTAACTCGCTATCTTTAAAGTACCTCAAAATGCAGTAAAAATACCTTTACTTTCTGTTTTCACTAAACTCACTGACGAGTGAGCTTTCATATAATGCATCAATGCTTTAATAGTTTAGTTTTCAAACAAAAAAACTTATTAAATGGCAAAAGAATTGTGTATACCTTGATTCTGGAAAATTCTCAATACTATCGCATTGATTACATAATTTTATTCTAAGCATTTTCAATGATTTTACTTTATATTCAGTAATTAAATTCAAAACTGATAAATAAATTTAAAGGACAAATGATTGAACACTATATGATAATGACATATAGTGATAATGTATTATGATTTTGTTGAAAAAATTGACATTTAATGCATAAAAGATCTATTCAAATATGAAAATGCCTATTATGAAAATGCTGAATATAATTAAATTTAACGATATTTGACGTCATTTAAAGTTTATAATTAGTATTTCACAGAAGTTGTAATTGTTTTTATTGTATTATACTTTTGTTATCAGAAGAAATGAGTATATACTGAGAAACTTTAACATTTTGTAACAATTGGCAAATGTTGTTTATTGCTTAAAACACACAGTGAATAACATACATAGCGTTATTGGTAGAAAAAGCAGAAAAGTTTTCAAGCGTTTCGATAATACCCGAGTTAGGACTTTGACTCTGACTATGGTTTATGACACTATTTGATAAGCCCAGTGCCAAAAGCCGAAAGCATGTGTTCACAGCAGAACTTTGCCGCACTTGAAATTTTCTAATGTTCAGGTATAAGATATTTGGAGAGAACTGTGCCACTACTTGGTTTGAACCGTATATAACTTATATACCTTATATATGCCACCCTCTGTTCACTTCAATACAAGCTTAAAGGGTTTTGGAACATAAACCCTTTAATGGTAGCAAAAGGGACCCCACCTGCAACTCTCTTCTCAAAGGTTAACTAGCAATCACCTAATTTCGGATATGCTCATCATTGATGACCCACTGACGGTTCTCTTTATGCTTTTAATTCACAATCTAAAATTGTTCCGTAGGAATACGTCGGTATGTGTGTATTGGACTGAATCTTATTGAATGCACATAAGTTTAGAGTGAATTTATGAGTGAATGTATGAGTGAATGTATGTGTGTGTGCGTTGGTGTCAATGCAAATGGTACCACAAAATGTCAATTGAATAGCAGACAAGCAGAAACGTGTTAATCTTTGTTTTGCCCCAAACCTGAGTAAACTCAATAAATCAAGAATCACTTTCTCTATAGAGTTGGACATAATAACGGAAAGGGGACATAAAGTATCAATAGAGCTATAATAGTGAGCGTAAGGACAAAATAATTTTAACCCCTTTTGCTAAACTTCATCCTTCATTCCTGATGTCGCAGACTCACAATAAGATAGGCATAAAGATTTCCGAAGGCTTACTACTTGCCATTGATGGCTATATTACAATTGTAAACGCGACAAAGAACTCAATAGCAATTTTAAGGGAGGAGTTCAAGAATAGTATGTTCAGAATAAAAGCATGTAAACCAAACTGCAAAATCTCAACACAACCAGAGCACCTAATTCTTCGAAAATAAAGACACTTGTTTTCAGTTATGGGCACAGATCAAGACATGTTCAACACATTAAAAATGAAATGTTCTATAGTTTTACTGTTTCTCAATTGTCTGATAAGTTAAACCTTTTTAACATTAAAACTTATCTTATTCTCGGATTAAATAATTATTCACATGCAATACCCTTTTAATATCTATACATTCTTTAAATCAGGAATCGCTGATTATGCATTTGTTTCGTCTCTTCTCTTCTACTTTTGAGAATATCCTCATTAGAACTCTTGTTTTTATTATTGCAATACAATAGACATAATAGACATAAAAAGAATGCATTGTTATTCGAATCCTATTTATAAAAAATGCGATAATCATTAATCCATAAGTATTGTTAGATACGGATTCCGACATATTTTGTTGTAAAAATCCGGACTTTCCACTCATGAAAATCTAAAAAATACTTATTTATTATCAAGCTTTCAGAAATACTTTTTGCTTACATTCTCTACATTTATAATTAATATAAAACAAATGATAAAATTGAACAGAAGTTGCATTCCAATCAAAAATATCACTATTGCTGTAATTTGAAAACATTTTCAAGTTATCATAGTTGACATTGAACTCTAAATCATGAATTCTTATTGAGAAAAATAGCGTAAGAATTTAGTATAAAACCTACACTAGAATAAAGGAATAAACATTTATAATCGATGCATGTTTTGAGTCGAATTTGCAATTTTTTGCCTATTATGATGAACGGAAAACGATTTTTCATAAGGTATCACTTATTGTATTTCTTCATGAATTGAAGGGGACTTTTTAGGGGGTTTGTTATTGTCGAAGCCATCAACAGGTCTAAAGCTCTTACTAATAAGTTGGATTTAGAGGATTTGTAAACGAAAAACCGCTTTTGTTGACACGACGGATTTAGTATAGCTTTTGTATACTTTAAGGTGCTTTTTGAGCTTTCTTTGACGGTCTACTACTAAAACATCAAAAGTCGACGATCTTTTTAAACAAAATTCAAGAATATTCAAGTTGTATACTTTTGCATTACTATTACTCTCACTACGGAATAGTTTTACAATGTTTTGCTTTCTTATGTAATATCTACGCATCCATACTATGATTTTTATGACATTCCTCATTAATCACAATCATATAAAACTTTCTCAAATATTTGAATGATATTTGAATTAGTGAGAAAAGTCGTGAAGATAATAATTAGGGCATACTTTTGCTATTGTGTTTGCTTCATATTTAGCGATAAACACGAAACAAAAATTTATATCCATAGCATGTTTGCAAATGTTATAAGTTGTAAAACAATCTTTTTTTGCTTTATCTTATTTTCTTCTGAATGTCATAAACTTTTTTGATGGAGAGGATTGGTTTTCATTTTGAGTGTAATAATGACGTATTTAATCAATAGAATATAACTGTAAATAAAGTTTTTATTCAAAGAACTTTTGATGTCACAATAGAATAAGAGAAAGATATGACTAGCGTTGGAGTGTTAAGAAACTTATCGGAAGTTCTTAATTTAAGGATTTTTAAATCTATTTTAAATTAAAGTTGAACTGAAGCGCAAAATTATGCATAAATGGATAGTCTTTGAATATTTAAAAAAATTCTTAAAACTAAATGTCGAAAATTGAATTGTAAATAAAATTTTTGATTAATCTGAATAAATAAGTTTCGGTAACTTTTAGTAATTGATATTATTTTATAAATTGATTTAATGAGACACTTCTAAATGATGTTAGAGCCACAAAAAGGAAAAAAAATTTATGTATTTCACTCTCTTATCAAAAACTACAGGGAAATAATCATATCTTACATATAATATCTTTTCGAAAAATATTAAATATAAAATAAATAAAAGCTCTAAATGTTTTTACCTCTAATTTCATGTTATCAAACTATGGCCTTAAATACTTTGAGTTAAGGTACAAATAATTTCGTATTGGAATTCCGCGTTCATGAAATAGCTGGCAATTAACAGCAAACCTCATGTGATGAAAAGGAATGAAATATTAGTGATAAACAAATCAAGGAATACCATTAAGAAGTTAAATAATTGATTTGAAGCACAGCACACCTTTATTAAATAAATTCCATATAAATAGTTTTGTAATACTTTGATTACTTCCTATTATTTTACATGATTGAAGTGCGGTTGAAGAGAGTTAATGTTTACTTCAAACTTTTTTGTTCTACTAAAAAAACACTTTCAATGGATTGTTTTTATTGTGAGCTGCCATCCATTTCTCAACATATTTTCAATAGTTGTCCTAATTTTGGGCCATAAATTAACGCACAATACAAGTTAATTATAAATTTGATGCAATTCAGGTAATAAAATCTAAGTATAATAAATACTTTGAATCAGGAGTTTTTTAAAATCTTTTAGGCTTTAAATCATTTTCAAAGTGAACGCTTGAAGATATATTTTAAAAGAGTTTTTAAAAATGATAAATACCATATTAAATACCTAAGTGTTAAAATTATTCAATGCTTTCGAATATTATTGGGAAAAATTTATTATAAAAAATCTACTTATTGTGGTAAATGATGGCAATAAATTATAAAATAACACATCAAAGGATAATTCATTATGAAAGTTTAATCTCCTCCTTTACATCATTACTTATTAAGTTACAGAATTCCCTAAAGGCGAATTCCTTAAAGTATAAATTATTAATATTTTTGATGAAAATAAATTTTTTTATGTTTATAAATACACATATCTTACAATTTATTATCAATAACACATAGTTTTGTACCTTTAACTATATATTCATCGATTACAGAAAGTATACGTATTTGATTGTATCGTCAAATATCTTCATGAATACTCTGAAAAACAGTAAATTTACGAAAATAACTTTAAAATAATGTAAAAAGAGTAAAATATAATAGTTTGTTGTATAGCTTGTTGTGCAAGTTATCAATATTTGAATTTTACCTTCATTTAAGTTACACTACAAACTATGAGCAAATATAATGCTTAATACCCTCTCGCGTCATACAATGATAAACTTGATTAAGTCCTTGTAATTTAAAATTTGAGATGAATTATTGATGCAGTACTTTCTTACTATTTCTTTATCATAATATAAGCAAACAATTACATCGTTTATAATTTTTCAATATAGAATCAGTTACCCATAATTATCTGAGAAGGACAACATTCTCGTCAGAATTTAATCATTAATTTATTAATATTTATTAAAAAGTAATTTAAAATTATATACATTTTTGTTTTTAGGTATCTGAAAGCCGTCATCCTAACGACGTACCTGTGTAGCCTAAGTCATATGGTATGTTTGCGACTATACTAATTATTCTATGAATTTCAATGAATCGTGCTTCAAAACGATAAGCTGTGTTTTTAATTTGTCTGTCCTTTTGTTAATAAGTCTGTCTGGCGTTAGATCTCTTTCTTGCTCACGATTCTAAACATTGTTTTTTAGGCTCGCGATTACTTGCAATGCGACTCATTTTATATATATATATATATATATATAAATA
>JAQIWZ010000521.1:0-18324 GCA_034697245.1 Malaconothrus monodactylus | reverse complement strand
GGAGTTTTAAGAAGAATAACTGTATCTGTTTTTCAAACTTATGTAAAGTTAACCAAATTTCCTCTTTTAATAAGATTTGATTCATTTAAAATTAATGTTCATTTTGAAGCCTCTATTTTTGCATAAGATTCAAGTCAGTGATGATATTGAGTAAGAGAATCGAATCTTAAATTTGTGAAACTCATTACTGATTGTGTTCAACTGTGAAATCTTTTTCTAGTATTTAAATATTTTCACTGCAATAGAATTCCGAAACCTCGACTTTTTTAGTCACTAATTTAAATATATTTGAAAATTGAGAAGTTTGAGAATCTTGAGATCGAATGAACTTTTTTTATTTTGATTCTATTGGGATCTAATGAGTTTCAAGAATAAAATTAATCTCCGTCTAAGAAATATTTGTTGCAAAGAATTTTGATGGAATGAACTTTCTTAAAAATTTTGATAACTAAAAATATAAATTGTTTGTTGTAAAATGTAAAGAAATAATTAAATTCTTAGTTATCTAAATGTTTGCGCATAATTTAACTTCTACTCTATTATTAAAAAAGAAGTTACGCTTCAATTCATACAAAAAACGCTAACCTTTAGATACTTTCCATCTAATGACTGGTAGCGGAAATCCATCGCTTTGACAATCGAAACGAACTTCAAAAATAAATATCGAATTTAACAAAAATTATAATAATGACAATATAGATAATTTTGATTACCTGTTTCTCCCACAATAACTGATTTATCATTTGGTTCTATTTTCCAAAAAGGAGCCACTTTTGGAACAATTGAAAAGAAAATATGGTTTTCTATGAAGTTTTTTATGTTTTTGAAGAAAAAGAATATAAATTGATTCAACTTAAGAGAGAAAAAAATGATTGATGACTGCATTCATGACTCAAAACAGAAGCATAAAAATGGAAATGAGAGTAAAAGCTTTGACAAAACCAATGCGTTTTGCATAATAATAGTAATAAATGAGAAAAAATGATACCTTTGACTATCATTTTTGCGCTATGAGTCGTATTTCCCGCAGAATTGTTCGCTAAACACGTATACAAACCGTTGTGCTTTTGGTCAACTCTACGGAATAGTAAAGAACTTCCCATATCTCCCATTGATATTTCTTCGACATCAAGATATACAAAATCAATGGGCTGTCCATCGAATAACCAAAAGAGTTTGATGGGCTGATCGCCTTCTAGAATACTACACGTTATAATAACTTTCATTCCAGAAGTAAGGCTTGACGGAAAATGAAATTGAGATAAAACTGCTTTTTCTGGACAATCAATTAAAAGATAATCAAATATTAATATGAATAATATTTTTGAATATTATTGACTCACTCAAAACATCTATATATAAGTCTTGTTTAATTTGTTGTCCACTTTTAGAAATAGCTTTACACAAATATTTTCCAGAGTCTAACTCTCGATTCATATCACGAATAATTAGAGTTCCGTTTTCATAGACTTTATGCCTTTCGTTAAGTGGAAGTTCTTTATTAGATTTAAACCATTTGATTTGAGGATCTTTTGGCTCAATTTGAACGACAGGACATCTATATCGAAGAGTTTGTCCATCAATAACACTAATATTAGACATTTTCCTAATAAAAGGCGAACCAATCACTGCAATGCTTTGTTGATGAGTAATTGAGCCTATTTTGCAAAATATTTTGCAAAACAATTCAATAAATTACTTAAATTTGAACAATTTCTACAGTTTGATTAAATACCTGCAGAATTGGTTGCTCTGCACTCATAAATTCCATTGTCATCTATTCTCACATGACTTATATTAATATAACCTTCGAATTAAATGAATCAAATTAGTGGACAAATAGAGGAAAAGTTGTATTTTCAACATTTTTTAAAATTGACTTTCAATTGACTTTCAATTTTGTGGGATTAGAATATGCCAAATAATAATTAATGCCAAAATTGCTATTAATACGTAAAAAAGAACAATTGAAAGGATTTGAAAGGAGTTTTAAACTGAAAATTTTACTTTTAAATTGTGTTTCTTTTTTAATTTTTCATTTGAAGAGATATTATTTTAGATTTAAATTCGTGAAAGAATATTTTTGATTCAACAGTTTATTAGTCCATTAATTCCTTGGCCAGTATTTTATGTTAATGTTTAAGTCAACAATTCCTGATAGGACTAAAACTTTTAAAAAGATGTTTATCTTTAATTTCTACGAATGTCTGCACGAAATTTAAAATAGGAAAACAAATATCTCTTTAAGTCTCTCCTTTACTCGACTTTTGGTTGTCCTAAAGATTTGAAATACCCCTTTTTCTCAAATGGATATTTGATTGTTTTTTAGTACCCTAAAGTCTCAAAGATAACCCAAGGGTTATCTTAAGAAAAAAGTGATATTTTTCAAAAATTAGAGGGTGGGCTATACATGAGGTGTGGGCTATCTAATGAAAAAAGTCAAATTCTCATTTGAAAGTTTTTATTTAGAAAAATAAATACAAATATTCGAAAGTTATAAAAATGAATCCAATAATAATTTGAAAAATAAGTAAATTTTACTGAAAATCTTGGGGTGCAGGTTATACATGAGTGCGGGTTATCTATGAGACTTTAGGGTACTTCTTTTATTTGTAAATACAATATTTTTAATTATAGACTAAAGATATTTTAAGACTTACTCGTAATTATGTCTCCGCTTGAGCTAAAAATAAATAAACAAATAGATTTAAAATCCTATCATTATTGAAGTGATAAATATGAAGCAGATATGAAGCACTTCAATGCTCACAATTCTAACTTTGCATTACTGTTAAACATAGCTTTGAGGGACAAAAACTATCAAATTTGAAAAGGGGTTGATTGGGAGGTCTGCGCACCTTCTGTTCCTATCTTCACTTTTAGACACTGCAAACTCAATCACTAGTTATTCACAATCTAAGAGTCATAAGACTAACATTGAAACCAAAGTATTTTTCAAATAAAACTAAATAAAAAAATAAATTCCTTTTTTCCATTTTTCAATAAAATAAATAATAATTAAAATATGTTTTGAAATAAATATTCTTGAAAACATTCAAAATGATTAATACCTGACATAATCTCCGAATTGAATGCGATTGTTATCAGGAATAGGATTTGAGTCTATTGTCCAAAATATAGTAGGAATCGGAACGCCTGAAGCAATGCATCGAAGGGATAATCGATCATTAGGTCGGAGAATATGCTCTTTGAATGTAGATCTAAAACGAGGCATTTCTTCAGATAAATATAAACACTTTGAGGAAACTTTTGAATCATTTTCATCATTAACACGACAAGAATAACATCCGATATCCTCACGATTTGCAGATTCTATTATTAATAAACGATTTGATAGTTTTATTCGAGAATTCAAACTTAAAGGTAAACCATTTTTAGTCCATTTTAATGAACTAATCGGTGATCCAGTTATTGAACAATTGAATAGAATTTCTTTTCCGATTTCTAGTTTATTAGAACTCACTATTAATTCAACACTAATTACTTCTTTAACAATTAATTGAGTGTCAAATTGTTGTTCTCCAACACTATTATTTACAAAACAAGTATACAATCCGTTCATTTTTGGCGAAACATTTCTCAATAATACGATTCCAGAGTTATTAATCAATTGTTCAGAAATAAATTCTTCTCTAAATTTGAACCATTTATAAGAAAGAGCTGGGAATCCTTGAGCTACACAAACAAGATATGCATCAGAACCAGAATCAACGATCACTTCTTTGTGAGCAATTTTAATTCTTGGATGAATTTGAATGACAGGATCTTTCAAAAAATATATGCGTTTCAAAAAATGAGATTTTTATGTAAAACTATGTGTTTAAGTTGAATACCTGTTACAATCAATTTTCCTGCAGTTGCGCTCAAATGCATTTCACCCGTAATCCTGTTCCTAACATTACATTTATAACTATGACCTGAAAATCCGTCCACATTTGAAACTGAATTTATAAAGAGTTCTCCGTTTATCATAAAATATTTTGTGCCTAAAAATGTAAGAAAATAACAACAATTCAACACTAAAAATAGATTTCGAGGAAAAAAATCTTTGCGATAAATTTCATTACGTGAGTGACAGACAGTTAATGAAATCAAAATGAGTTATAACGTGTTTTATTTTGATACCTATTTTCGGTGAATTATTGATTAGAAATCCGTCGTCTCTTATCCACGAAGTAATGATAAGATATTCTTTAATAAAAGAAGGGATTTGACACTTAAATACCGCAATTGAGCCGCGAATCACGTATTCATCATAAACTTGAATCTGATAGGACTGAAGAATAACTATTTTTCAAAAGAAAATTACAATTAATGTTTGTTTTAACTTAAATTAACCTTATTTTCTACGTAATAAAAGCTTTAATCTTTGAGTTGAGAAATAATATTAATTTCACCTCAAGTTTTATCACAAATTTGCAATTCTAATAGACATTCAATAAAAACTATGATAAGAAGAGACACTAATATTTGCATAAATATACGAATAAATCTTAAAATATCTTCAAAAATGAGTTCAATAAAAAAAAATTGAAGTCAAGAGAGCGATAATAAAGAGTTCGAATAGTGAATATCATTTCTCTGGATTGAGTCAAAAAGTATAGAATAATCTTCAAAATACTATTGACAATAAATCGAATGAAAGGTTTCTGATGTCAATATACGGCATATTTATAGACTTTTCTCTCTTTAAGACTTTTAGTGAAAGAGCGTTACTTTCGATAATAACTTATGAATTCCCTTAAAGGCAAACACAAATCTCATTCAATGAGAATTTATATAAGAAAAAGTACTTTAATGTGCGTCTAAAGGACTGCATATATATTAGTGTTTTCCTCAAATTATTTTGGATCCAATTTTTGGAATCTATTAAAAGATGAATTGCAAAATTTAATTTTTACTTTATTATTAAGAAAAACTTATTAAAATTAAAGACAAACAATCTTCAAATTAAAAATCTTTCGATTCAATTTTAAGGCAAAAATTGCAAAAATTTGACAACAATTTTCTAAAAATTTGCTCATTTTTTCCCTATTTCACTAATTATTAAGTTTAAATTTGAAACTAATTTATTTTCTCAAAATATTATCGCTTATGCTTTTGCTAATTTCTATATTGAGAGCACATCTTCTCATTTCTCATATAAGAAATGACAACAATGTATATCGTAGTGAATGATAAATTACAGTCTATTGGGATTTTCATCGAGAATCTCGACTTCAATGCATGAATGAATGACTGACGCATTTGTGTCCACTTTTGCCAATTTGAAGGCATGTGTTTATGACAATTAATACAATACTTTAATTCACATAAACTTATTGTTCATTTATTTGAAAACTTTCGAACTCATAATTGCGTGGATTTATATGAAAAACACTTATATCTTAATATTTTCTAAAGAAGGATTCCATTACATAATGAGAGCTGTCCCCAGTCATAAAAAAACAAGCCTAACATGCAATTTTTAAAATATGTAAATTGTTCAAAAATAATAAATTAATGATTTAGAGAGAACTTTGACCCATTTAATTATTTTTTAATGAGTAATTCACTGTTTTAATTGTTGTTTTCATTATTCAATTAAATATTTAGAGTGGAATCAACATTTAAGAGTAATATTAAGTAATTTTAAACAAATTCAAATATTTGTTGACACAATTTTTGTGGGAGTCTTTAAGATGGGTAACATTGATAAAAAAAATTCAAAAATTTAGTTTTTTTTACAAATCAAAGAAATTTTTGGAATTTTTTTTATAATTTTTATTTTTCTAATACTATTAATAATATTTAATTTTTACGTGAAACAATTTTTATAAAATATTAAAAGGTTTTCTTAAAATAAACTTTTGAATTTTTGAACCTCAAGATTTTATAACTCCTCCCGCAGAGGTCATAGAGCAAAATCGTAGAATAAACCTCATATCCATTTTTGATTCTCAATGACCACAAAAAGTTTGGAAAAAATCGGTATCCTGTTACTGGTGGAACCTTTATTTACAACTTATAAGATTTTTGTGATTTTTATATTGAAATTATTCTCACGATAAGGGAAATAATGATTACAACAAAAATGATTACATAAGATATAATTGACTAATAGAGGATCGAGTATAAGAGCGCTTAGTTTATTATAAAGGGATTTCAATATTTCTCTCGAGACTTTCAATTTTTTCTATGTTTATCGCTTGAGAACAGCAATAAAGTGTTGTTTTATAACTCTTTTGAATCATTTTAAGAAATATAAATATTCCAATGGAATAGAATTAAAAATCAATACTTGTTTAGAAAATAGTGAAACAATATTTATTTCGTTATTCAAACTATTGCTGAAATAAGGTTTTAAACTTCAATTTATATGAATTGCAATTCTAGAAAATTTGATGTACTTTACAAACAGACGTGAAAATAGCATTTGTGGAGAAAAAATTCATAACAAAATATTTTGAAGTAAACTTGAAAATGAAAAAATGAAATTCAGATAAAGTCATTTCTCAGATAATTATTTTTCAATCTTAAAATAGTTCTCTTGACAAAGAATAGAATATTTGTTGAGATTAAGTTTGCGGTCAGTTTCAATACTTTTTTAGCAGATGTAATGCTAATTCAAATATTGATTTTCATAGACTTGCGCTCACAAAATGTACTTCAATGCAAGTTTTTCTCATTCAACTTAATCACAATAATGTTTTGGTGGATAATCAAATTTCCTTATAGGGAGACTATAATTAGAGACACAGAAACTGAGGCTCAAAAAAATCGAAAGCATTTACTCTAAATGCTAAGATGTCATCGTTTTGCGATTTTCAAATCATTTTAGAAACTTTCTTCTCTTCTTAACTAAATTAGAAAATTTCATGAGTTTTCAAATTCAATTATTACTCAAATTTTCCTACATTTTCATTAGATTTGATTTTGTTTCAATCAAATGCGTTGATTAAGAATTTTAAAACTAAATAAATTACAAAAATTTGATATTTTAAAAGGAAAAAAAATTAGGAAAGAAATGCCTAATTTGAAGATTGCATGATTCAAACAACAGATGGTTTGATGCACAAACAAAATCTTACAAAAATAAACAAAATTTGAAAATCTCAATATCTTTTCAATCATTTCAATTTTCAAGTAATGAAGTCTTACTTTATTATTTTTAGAGCTTTTAGGGGAAAAAATTGAAATGAGAAAAGTTTTTACATCTTTCAAATAAACTGAACATATGCTAAATATTCTATATAAGAGTATCTTATAATCTTATAGTTCTTTGATGTGTTGTCACGAAAAGTGATGCCTCAAAAAATAGTTTTTCCCTATCAAACAAGAAAGTATTTGGAATTTCAAAAATAATAAATATTTTGAATTTATATTTTTCTTCCTATAAATAGATTGAAAATGCATTTTATTGCATAAAATTTTTGAACATAAAAAAATAATTGTTTTACAATAAAATTAAACTGTGTTTTCAAAATTTGAAATGAATTAATGATTTTGAATAAACAATTTATTGTTGCAAATTATATTTTTTTAAAAATGCATTTAATCTCTGAATGCAATTCATTAATTGAAAGCATTACATTTATATTACATTTATATTATATTTATTTCACTGTTTCAGTACATAAAGTTTCGAGAATAAGGGCTCAACAACTCTTAAGTATATAATTAAGTATTTGTAAAAATGGCACGAATTGTATGCATTTTATTATAGTCTAACTTTAGAAGACATGATTGAAGCCCTCTTATGTTATAAACTTTTTGCTTAAATTGAACAAATTCTAGACAACTAAAAATTTTGAGCTCTTATGTGTACAAAAGAATATTAAGGAAAAACGGAATTTTTACAATTAATTTTTCACTACTTCCCAAAATCCTTGCATCACATCCCTATTGGAAAATATATTACCAGAAAAGAGATAAAACTTAAGTCTCAAGACTATAATCTTTCGTTGAAATTTATTTATTAGAAACAAAACTCACAACAATTATTTTAAGTCACAAGAGAGAGACAAATAAAATCTTATTCGAAAAATATATGAAAAGCGATTTAAAAATAATCGCATAAATTGAAAGAAACCTGAAATTTTTGTCGAGTATTTATCAATAAATGATGAAAATACCTGAGAGTGTTGAAAATGACACATTTATTAAAATGGGTTGAATGGGATGCAGTCAATAGATATGACATTCACATTGTATCAAATATTATTTTATCGATTTATTGACTTTTGAAGAGAAAAAGATTTATATGTGAATAGAAAACATAATTTATTTGTAATCGAAAAATGTCACTAAAACCTGTTTCCAATTGTATTAAATATTGAAGCGATAAAACTTTTCCAAAATTTTGAAACTTTTTTCAAAAGAATTTATAAATGTATGATAATTATTAAATAAAATATGAACAGATTGTGCTCAATATTGTAATGCAAATAAGTTTCGGATGACTGAACACAGAAATGTTTGGTCAACAGCTGCACATATTGTGCTCATCTTTATTGCAAGTATTTATGCATTAAACTTGTATTTAATGAATGCGTTAAGTGTTTGAACAAAATTACTTTCAAGGAGAAGAAGAAGAGAATAAGAATAAATGGGATAATTATAGTTAGAAAAGTTGCTTCAATCATATTCTAAAGTATAGCTAACTCTAAACCAAAAACAATCCAAAAGTTATTCAGCTTTTAAACTCTAAAGCATAGCAATCAAATAGAATAAAAGGAAATTTTCTACTTTTACACTAAAGCAATCAATCGTTTGAACAATAATATAAAATGATTGTTTGATCGATTAGAAAGCGAAGCAGTTTTGGAGTTTGTTTTCTCCTCACTATCATTGACTAACAGAGGAGTCCTTATTGTGCGATCAAATACAGTGACGGAACCAAATGAGAAAATAGTGTTCTCTTTAAGTGAAAAATAAGTAAATATTGATAATAATATTGTTGTACTCCTACTTTAACTCTAAAATGCAAATTTAATTTTATAAACCGCCTATCATTCAATTTAATAGAACATTATGAGCAAAATATTAGACTCACTTTTATAAAAGCACACAAAGAGTGAGCTTTTTTTAAGTTATAAAATGTATCGATTATGTGAGAAAATTCAGAAGAGTTTAGAAATTCTTTTAGATTTAAGTCAATTAACTTTTTATTTATTCATGTGAGAAAAAATTTGCCGAAAGTTTAATTTAGTTACACTTTTGAAGATTTGTGGCATTAATTATAGGGTCTGTAATAAACTAAAGCAAAATATATAATGAAAAGCACCTCAAAAGTGAAATCAATGCAAAATTAATGAATTATGAACAGCATATAATTAATTATCAGTTGTTTATGGGAGTTGTCCTATTTGTGACAAAATCAAGTTTTCATCCTTTAACAGAAGCTTTAAAAGGGATGAAACCATTTGTCACAACTAAACCAATTGTATTAAATGACAAATTGCATTCAAACTAACGATTTCTGGACACTATCTCCTCTTTTAATGTACTAAAAGAAGAAGAGCTCAAACTCATCAAATCATCGCAATTGTGTCCCAAATGCAATGCATTCCTTATCAGTGGTCTACAGATGAGAAATGTCTCAAACTCTACATTAAGACTTTGATACCTGTATTTACTAACTATATAAAAAACTATATTATGGATGTCGTTAATAACAACTCAAATTAAACACTTCTTTTAATCATTAACAATCATCAAATCAGATTAACTTTTTTTTATATAGATTATGAAATAAGATAAGAAAAAAAGAGTCAAACATTAGAGACAGACCTCCTCTAACGAAGACATTTCTACTGGCAATAGTTCCGTAAGAATTACTCGCAAAACATCTATAGATCGATGAATGGACAGAAGGATTATAATCATTGGCATGAAATGAAGAAAACACCAAAGCATTATCATAAGAACGGATTATTCTTAATCCTGTGATATTATTGACAAGTGACCAATTGGTGCCATCATTTCGATACCAACTTATTTGTGAACTAATGGAACCAACGCATTCTATTATAACTTCCATTGTATTGAAAAAGTGAACGCGAGAAGGAGGTTCGTAAATGAATTTGGGCTCATCCAAGACTACTATTGATCAAATATTCAAAGTTATGAAACTTTTTTTCATAAATATTTATAAGCACTTACCAGAAGTACAAAAAATTGAGAAAAATTTGAGAGTAAAGCAAATAAAATGGAAATGAATTTGATTAATGAACCGAAAATGTCTCATTTTAGACTTTTGCGCAACTTTTTCACTAATAGTATTTACTATTTTTCAATTATTATTGACTATTACGGTATTGTCATTAGCTTAATCATGAGAATCGGCGAGTCACACGGTATAAACTATAGGCTTTTATTGAACCTCAATATCATCGCTTTGAGAGACTGAGAGTTACACACATTCCAAATAGTAGTGAACTCTTGCAAAACAATTTTCTCTTTTTGCTTATATTTTCGATCCTTATATTGGAGTTTGCGCTCCACATCAATACAATCTGGAAGAAAAGTAAGAGAAAATAGTTTAGAAGTCTACGGTGGAGAAGCATTTACATAAACACTATTTTCACATCAAATCAAAATGTGATATAAAAGCAAATATAACTCAAAACCCAAACTTATATAACAATTGACGTTTCAATTGAAGTCAAAATTTAACTTTTCAATAAAAAATGTTTCCCAAATATGTTTTCCATAACTTAATAATATCTCATCAAATTTTTTTTCTTTATTTATACAAAATGTTTATATTTGAATGAATGAATTTTTGACTAAAATTGATTAAAGTGTAACTAATTATAGTGTTTTGTCACAAAATGTATGACAAAATCAAAAAAGTATCAAATGATATGCTATCGAAGAAACGTTAAACACTATAACACAATTTTGGTTAAAGTCTAGCCTTTCAATAATTCAATTAAATAATTATTGAAAAACTCAAAATATTTGGATAGTTTTGCAAATCCTTTACTGCTTAATAGATTTAAATGAGAGAATTTGTGTGTTTAATACAAACTATTGATTTACAGTTTAGAACATCCTTTTGTAGTAAATTGAGAGGAAAAACACGTAAAGTGTTAATGAGATTCGGAACTCATAAGAGTTTTCACTGTTATCTCTGTTTTCTGTTACGCCTCTTAATTATTTTCCAAAACATACTGAAAATAGTCTTATATTAAAAATTAAATCTAAAAAAAAGAATGAAATAAAGTGTTAATATTTGAATGCTATAAAAGATTTATTGCATTTAAGTCTCGTAAGTGTCGAATCATTGAGTCCTATTCGTTGAGTTAACGTCTTAACGGTTGACAGACTTTTCACAAAAGTAGAAAAAACTGATAAAAATACAATAAGTTTAACGATTTTTGTTTTTTCCTCTTTCACACAACCTATTATTTCCCCTCGAATCGTGAATTAAAACTAAATTCTAATACTTTAATACTTTTTATAAATTTATTACTTAGAGATTAGAAGTTTCTGAGACGGAGTTGAAAAGGAGAAAAGGATTAATTAGTAAAGGATTAGAATTGAGTGCAAGAGAATCAATGCGCAGAAGACCAAATAGAAAACAGAGAATTAATGAAGCGATAAAAGAGAATAATTCAATCTTCAAAAAGGTTTGAGTTTACATTTCGAAATAATAATAATAATAAACTCTAAGCAAAGATTATCTCATTTTTATTATAAAACAAATTATTAAAAATTGAATTTGGAATCGATTAGAATTTTTATCAATTTTCAATACTCTTATCAAATTTGACTTAATTATAAAAAATACGTCTCTTTTAATCAAATGAAAAGATAATTTAAGTGTTTTTTAATAATTGAGGTAATATTTGTTTTTTGGAATATATTGTTTGGAATATACGCTGCCATAGCCTGTATGGTCTGTAGCGCACAAATGAGCTTTTCTATCAACAATATTGAGTTTCAATTTATTTTATTGATTTAAAAGTTATTGAAGTTTTCTTCTTCACTAAAACCCAGTAGATCTTCAACTCATCGAAATTTAAAGTGATTGCCAACGTCTAAATCGAAACTTTAATGTAATAAAAACTCATTTCCTTTACTTTTAGATTTGCTGTTTTCCTTTTTAAAATACAGAATAACTTACATTTGTGTTCACAATTTTAGTGCTTTTTATTTTCATTTTTGTCAATGAAAAAAGAAACACTTTATTGATTGACTATTTTATAAGTATTGACTAATAATTCTTATAATAAATTATTTAAAATTATGGTTTTGTCGAATGAATAATTTCTAAGAAATGAGAAAAAATAATTAAAAAGAGAAAAATAAGATCTGAGTTTGACTATGAATCCTATTACTGAAGACGTGTTTAAACTACAATTCATGCACAATAAAGATAGTGCTCTTTCTCTCAGTTCTAAAAGTTAACAAAAGAGCTCTAATCCATTAGGATTTGCTTTGAATATTATATAATATCATAACTTACAAAATTTGAAATGAATCTTAAATGAAGGAAAAGAAAGTATAGTACGTGCATAAAAAATCACAATTTATTATTTTCTAATCTTTTATAAATTGAAACATATTAAAAATGAAACATTAATAAAAACTACAAAATAAAAGCAATTTTTGCAATTTTTTGGGAACTTTCAAAATTTTTGCAATACGTCTTGCGCTGAAGAATAATTGACAACATCTTCAACTTAATTAAGCTTTTCTGCTCTAAAGTAACATTTTAAGTAACATTTTAAGTAACATTTTAAGTTACTGTATATCTAATTTTTCTATTCAAACAAATTAAGAGCTCATTTTGTTAGTGTTGATCAGCTCATCATTGAAGCCAAATTAGATAACATTGATAATTATTTTCTATAAATATATGTCATATATAGGTATAATATACAGTACGCGATCCTTAACTATGTTTGCCAAGGGTTTGCCAAGACTACAGCCAAAACTATTGAAGATAGAATAAAACCGATTTTATATTGGGATTCGGAGTCAAAAAATACATCACAAAAGTTTATTTCAATAATCATTATAAGATTATTTGAGCATTAAATAAGATTGACTTAAGTTTTCATAAAGTCTGTAATGACTCTCATTTAAAACTTATATCAATTTATTTGTTTGCAAAGAGAAAATAATTAATAAATAATGGTTTTCTTTCAATAACATTTCTAGAATAATCATTTTAAATGTCATTTTTACGTACAATCCGAATATGGATATGGCTTTTGTCTAACTCTTACCATTTTTGCTCTAAAGATAACTTAATTGAGAAATTTTCAAATTAACTAATGTGCCATTTGAAGCCATTTGAAGCCATTTAAAGCCCGAACACCTCATCTTCATTTTTGATTCATTTGATTTGATTTCAAATTCAAAAGTGAAATTGGCTTTATTTTATGTTCAATAGTTTTGGCTGTAGACCCTGTTTTGGTAGACCCTGTTTTGGTAGACCCTGTTTGGCCCGCTGCAAACATTATGAAGGATCGAAATATAGAATATATATATTTATAATAAAATAGGATTATTTGTTTAACTGGAATCTTTTGACTATTGTAAAAAAGAACTCAATACATTTGAATGCACTTGAAATTGTCCTTTCATTAAACTGTATGCTTTGCATTGTATGCTTTGCATTGTTCGCTCTAAAGTGAAACGCACTCGCATTTCAACATTTCTTATAATGAACTTTGAGTATCAGTCTTAAAGTTAAGAAGCTTTGGAATACTTAGAGAGAGACTTAATTATAACTAATGAGTTCAAGTTTTCTAATAATTATCTAATAATGAGAGGTTTTTAATGTGAATCATTAGGAAATCAATAATAAAAAATGTGTAAATGTTTTGCTTTTTATAGAGCACATTGCTGCTTCAAAATGAATTTAATCGCTTCACTTAGGGCTAATCATTATTTGAATTCTCATCATTTAAATGTTTTGAAGAGGGCTTACAAAAAGATTAAGGGTTAGAAATGATATAAAGTGAATGAGGATATGGAGCAGTCAATGGGATTCTGCTATCAATTTTATGCGATTTAATGTGTCATTAGCCAAAAATGCATTTAAATATTTAGAAAATCGTCAGAAGAAAGTTTGATAAGAAAAACGCATAAATTGACATTAAATGACATTAAAAAATGAATCAAAATATTCTGCTCTAACTCAAGATCTTCATCGATGACATAAATCATATTTGCATTAATGCGACGCATTTCATAAACGCATTTCAGCCCTCACTTGAGCACAAGTGAAACACTGACTTCATTAAAATAATCGATTCTCTTCTTCAAAGCTATACTAAAGTCTCACTTTGGCTTTTCATTCAAAATTATACAAAAAATCTTTTCTAATGAATAAAAGTATTTTTAGACAATTTTTGATAAAAACGTTTATTAAATTTACGATATGTTGTATAATATAATCATACAATATGAGTATTTTGAGTATTTCAAATTTTATTTTTAATTGTGAATGTTTCATTTCAAATAATACATTTTTCATATCCTAATAGTTATCGATTAGAGGACTTTAGTTTCAAAATACTATTTTGTTAGTTTGAGTAAAACTAAATAAATTTAAAAATCACTTAATATTTGGAATCGTGAATGCATAATAAGCAAATATTTTTTATAAAAAAAAGTGGAATTCAAGTCTTAATTGAATGCTCGCGAATAAATTTTGATAATTATGACTCCATGTGTAATTTTCGCTTCAACTGTGTGTTACGCAATCTTAAATGGTTGTATTGCAGTAATACTACTACTTCTTATATTTGAATCTCTTTCCTCGACTTGAACCACTTTGAACATTACTGTACTTTTACAATAACAAAAAACCATTACTGACATTACTTTAATGTTCATAACATTTTGTGCATAATTTAAGATATAATAAAACAGAGTCTAAACTAAGATCAATATGACTTCATTTATGATTTGCTTAATTGAAATCTTGGAAATAGAAATATTTGACTTGAGATTTGCCTTAGATTTTAATTGAGATCTAGTTTTGAGTTTATAATTTAGTTTCATTTTATGGTTTTTTCTTAAATCTAGAAAAAAGGCTCTTAAGAAATAGCGTGAAAGATAAACGTTAGTATTTGTTAAAGAAGTATTAAAGATATTGAAAATGACATGAATGTTAGCGTCGAGTGGATTATGTTTCACTCAATGGTAAGACTACTCTCATCTCTCATGGTTGCCAAGCAATCTCTAATCTTTTTGCTAAAAAAAGTAAGGATTGAGTTTAGTTCTTGTAATTTAAAGCAAGAAATGTGAAACTTTTGTAAATAAAATCTTTTGAATGAATTATAAGATGTAATTTAGGGCTTAAACTGTCAAATAGTTGTCTCTCATATTGACTTACAGTTTTGACAACTTCTCAAAATATGCTCAAAATTATTTCTATTTAATCATTTACATTAATAACAGAAAACATCCAATCAAAACATTAATTAAGAGAATCCTTCAAGACTTGATTTGCATCAAATTATTTGTTCGTTATATTTATTTTTGTGTAAACATTAAAAACCAATCGTATAATTGGATTGAATATACTCTCAGCTAATATTGATTTAATGAAATTTAAAACATTTAACAGTAATTACTCTAAGCTCTCAATCAATGAAATGTTTGAAAAACTTTTGAAAAAAGAAACATTTACACTGTGTTAAAAAGTTTTAAAATACAGTCAATATTTGAAAAAATTTGCATTCATTAAACTTTAATTACAAGCAAGAGTTTAAAGCAAATAAATAAGCTTTTGTTCAACACTTTAAATGATAGCAAACAATCAAAATTAAAACTTATGCTATGAATCAGTTTTTATATGATAGTCATAAAAGTGCAAAATTAATGAAGAATATGACGCTTGAGATTTGTTCGTTCAATTATTTATATGTGATGAATGCTTTCTTATAAGTGTAACCCTAAAAATATATATTCGATAGAAAAAAAGTGTTACTCAAAAGCGTTTCGTATTACTCAATGATAATAAAAATATAAAGTGTGTTATGCAAGAAAAGTAGCATTTTTGCAAAAATTGCTCATAAACTCTAAAGACTCACATAAGAAACGATGTTTTGTGACAAAAATAGAGGTTTGAGAGGCGAAAGATTGCCAGAGAATGTGATCAATCACTGAAGGAAACTATTGGGAAAAAGCGAATTCACTCCTATGTTAATAAATATAAGACGTTTCAGTGATCTTTTTAGAAGACATTCTTTCAATGGCTCATCAGTGCATTAGTGTATGAGTGCATTGAATCCAATTTAGTTAATACATCAATGATATAAATTATATTTACTAAACCTTTACATTAGTTTAATTTTGATAAAAGCAATTCTAATATTTTAATTATTTCAATCATTCAAATTAAATTTTCAATTTTTTTAATATAAAATTATTATTGGGCTTTAATTAGTCAGAAAGAGTCTAAATTATTATTATTATTATTATTGTTTTAATCAAATTTGGGAATAATAACTTTAATTGAAGTTTGATAAAAGTTTGATAAAACCATGACGTATTAAATTCTCAAAATAATAAATATTTAGCTATATTCAAAATATAGTATTAATATTAATATTAATATTATGGAATTCAATCAATTGTTCTCTTCAAATAAGTTCACATTTATTAAAGTTATAAAAAATACAGAATTACTAAATGATTATAAATTACAAATAGTATGAAATGATTATTTTGTTATTTGCCTTCTATAGTACTTCGCTCTACATAATTAAGGATAGATTTTGAGAATAAGCTTTGGTCTGAATCAATATTTTCTGTGACTTTTGTTAACAGATTGTGTAACACATATGTGTAACTAATTTATTCTTTTTTTTAATTTGAACTTTTTTCGTATTAAATAGAGTAAAATTGAGAATTTGATTCTGAATATACTTTTTTAGAGTATGCATTGATATGATATAAATTATGACATATTGATAAGCTTGAAATGTGCTGACATTTGAAAGTGTGCTCTTATTATTTTTTTGTTATATCATAAAAGAAGTTTTATACTAAAAACAATACTGAAATAGAGAAAAAGAGAAATAGCTTTTGGAATTGTTGTAGCGTTAATAATACTGAATTTATGTTGTAGTAAATTCAGACGCAATCTTTAGATATTTGAATAGAAGTGTTTTCACTTTACCATTGATTAAGTGTCGACTGAGAAAACTGTATAGAAGAGAATTCACGCGTTAAACAATTTTTCCCTAAACTGAACAAAACTAAGCGACAATTCTTTATTTCAAAAAATGTGTGACACATTTGATCCAACAGATTATATCTCTTCTGCCTCCAGATATTGAGATAAATTTTGGGTATTCGGCGAATCAAACACTTTAATATATGTGTCGCGATAAATACTGTGATAATTAATTTTCGAATATTTGAATTTCAAAATTACAATTAAGAGCTATAATCTATGGGCAAAATGAACTTCTTTTTTAACAAAAAGATATACGAAATTTTCCGAACTCTAGACTCATTTGTAAAATTTAAAAAATCGATCAAAAGATATAAAGTTTTAGATATTTTGCAAAATAATAGCTTTATTGATCACATAATTATCTAATGATCTAAATATTGTTTAAAGTTAGTAATACTGTATAATATCTGATGCTGTGATTTACTTAAATCTAATATATTGTATAATTGAGTTTTTGTTCACCAAATAATCAATAAAATGAGTTTATATTATCTCAAGTTTATGATTGAATCGATGCGTTTTCCGAATTCAGTGAAATGAAAGTTAAAAATTGCTTCTCATCTTTATATTGATTGAAAATTGAATTTATTTCAGTTAATTAACTTCTACCAAATGGCGTGTATTTTCTATAATCGTATTTCTTATCATTGATTAAATGATAGGAGCGATTGCATACCTATAGCTTGTATGACAATCGGATTTAGTGAAGTATATCACATACAATCTAATCATTACAAACTCCAAACAGCGAAACTCAAAGCTTAAGCGCATGAAAGCGCGAATTTATATTCTGCCTTTTTTCAGGGAAGGGAATTTCAATTATTTTCAACAAATTGATCAATGAGTTGCAATCATTATATAAGTGCTGATTATTATTTACGAATTATCAATTATTGCAAAATAATTTAAATATTCATTTCAAAAATGAAAGACTTGCGAGAGTTTAAGTTAACGATTATTGCAATAAACGATCACATTTACGATCACTCATCAAATGCGAATTCATTTTGACGAAAATATTCAATAATTAATAATAATAATTAATAATAATAATTAATAATACCTGTATTTCGAAAAGTTTGTGTCGACGAGAAGTGATGGCATTTCCAAAA
>JAQIWZ010000520.1:0-18326 GCA_034697245.1 Malaconothrus monodactylus | reverse complement strand
ATTTTGTCTTCTAGTTTATTGAGATTAAGAATAATCTGTATTATTAATATTTTCTCTAATTATATAATGAGGAAATTATATATAACTAGAAAGTTTGCCCTTTCTATGAACGGAAAAATATAATACTCTTATAGCCCCTTCACAGTTCTTTACAGCCCCAAGTTTTTTTGGGGCAAACACAAAATTAATAGCATTTGCATAGCATTTGAGTCCTCAGCAGATTTATGATTAGTTATTGAAATAATAAACAATGTTTTAATATAATTATCATTACTTCTAACGGATACTTATTTAATGCATTAATTTTATCAGTTTTGATATCTTATTTCGAGAGACATAATATTTCGAAAGAATTCCTTATTATGTTTTCAACTGAATATTAAGTCGCGAGAAACTGATGAAAAGAATAATCTATTATTCAATGAAAATCATAACTTCTGTTCCTTAAAACACTTCATTCAAATCCTGAAAGCTTGAGAAAATAGAGAAGAGCTTTACTTGAATCAAGTCATATAAAAAGATATCTAAAGTCCGCATATTTAAAAATAGGTATTTGATTAGATCGTCAAATTTGTTGCATTTTCAGTATCTAAAAGCTCAATGAGATAATTAACTTTTATTATTGTAATTATTATTATTTCCGGAATCCATTCATAATTAGTTGTATGACTTAAAGAATAAACTTTTCTAATGTTGAGTTGGGAGACTTTAAGAGACTTCAACTCTTCTTCAATTATCGAAACACTCGAATTCAATTAAAGTCCAATTATTTAGAATAAAAGATTCAATTAATAAATCCTAAACATTATTACGAATAAATCCTAAAAATAAACTTCTGCTCATTTTCATTGGGTTTAGTACTGAAAGGGATAGGAAATCAATTAATTTCAAGGAAACAAAATAATTGCGAAATATCAATCAATTCTTATATAATAGGCTTTTAATTATTTATTACTTTCCGTTAAATCTGTACATTTCATCCTTTCTTTCTTCTAAAACAAGATTTAAATCTAACATTTTCTTAATATCTAGAGCTCATCCGTTGATTTGATTTGATTTAATTAGAATCAAACAATTTAGTCATGAGATCAAAAGTTTTGATTTTAGTCTTTTTGCTATTAGAGCTATATTTATTATATCGAATTCATTGAATTGAAATTATTATTGTTAAAGATCTTATTGCATGTTTAATAATAATAATCTTGCATTAAAGAAAGCAATAGCTGTACAAAAAGACAATTGAGTGGAATCTAAGAGTAATTATTATTATTTTAAATAAAAAGTTTTCAATTCTGAAAGATTCTGACAATTAAAAAATGAGTCTATTTTCTAAATTTAACATTTAAAACATGAGAATTGAGTCATTATTTGTCATCTTTAGGTTTATTAATTAATTTGAATCTATTCTTATTCGAGAGAAAGAATATTGAGAATGTGTTTCAAACAAAATCAATTCCTATAATGAGTCGCAAAATTAAATTGTGAATCTTTATTAAAATTAATACTTCTTAAACCTATTTCTTCATAAATGATTGACACAAAATGTTTTTTACAACATTTTGATTCAAACTTTAGGTTTAGATAAGTGGTCAATAAGAGTAAACTAGATAAACATAGCACTAAAAAAGGATCACTTTGAAGACCAAACTAAAGGATGTGCCGTTAATTAGTGAGAGTTTGAAGATAACTCTTTTGCGGAAATATTGAGACTTGCGAGTCATGCGATTCATGTCATCAAATCAAACAAAACATCTATTTATTATCGATAATATTCGTTACGTTTTCAAACAAATTATATTTGTTTAACAGATTATCTTAATAGTAAATTTTTTATTTATCCGATTATTTTGTTTGTCTCTCTGCGTGTTTTGTTTATATAACTCATTGCGTATTAGTTTTAATCTCTATTTAATCACTTTAATTGAATCTGAATACACGTGAATAAATAAAATATGAATTGAAAGCACAAAATAAAGTTTCAAACTTTCTCAAAATACAAATATATTAAAACGATTTTTAATTTTAAATGGATTCTTATTTCATCGGAACTATTAATGTTAATTAATGTTAGTTAATGTAATTTAAAAACTTATAGAAAAACTATTCAATACTTTGTGTAAATAAGAGAATACAATAAAAACTTTGCAAAATAAAGATAAAATGCAAAATAATCTCAATTGAACTTAAATTGACGGTAAGGATCAATAAAACCCCTCTCTTCGAGCTTTGCTTTATAAAAAGCTATTGAATTATTCAAATCTTTAACTCGTTCGTTAAGATTGTAGTTTATGGCTTCCTCTTCACTCTTTTTAAACTCCAAAGTTTTGAGCCTTTTGGCTGCAGTCATTTTGAACCCTTTCCTTCCAGAAGAAGTTACTTCTTGACGACTGTTTATCGCGGGCTCAGAATAAGTTGGCATTAGTTGACTTTGGTTGTAATTCGGATTCCAACCATACAATCCTGTGGGCACAGAATTTGAATTACTTTGAAATGGAATTGAAGTGTTGGACCGAATATTTATTGGCTGTGTGCTCGGGGAAGACATGACTTGATTTAAGCTAATCTCAGAGTAAGGTTGAGGTGTTTGTTGGTCTGAAGGCTGCAAAAAGGTAGTCCCAAATGGTGGCAAACCTGTTTGAGTTTGTCCAAAGGTGCCGCTATATTGAGGTCCAGTTCCGAAAACTGAAGAGTTGTTGACTAAAGACCCGCCAACATTTCTGTCCTCTAATCCCATACATGTCTCATAAGAACCAATTGAAAGGAATCGCTGTCTTGAGTGACTCGATTGAGCGCTAGACTGTATAAATGGCTGACTGCCGACTGATGGTTGAACTAAAACCATTTGTGGTGAACTTGTCATCACTGAAGTGAAGGCTTGACTTTGTGGTTGAGGACTAGAACTTGTCGTCACTGTAGTGAAGGCTTGACTTTGTGGTTGAGGACTAGCACTAGTATTCAAGTTATTAAACGAATCATCCAATTCCCAGTCAGATGTTTCCGATTCAACAGAAATATTGCTTTCTGGAGATAAAAGAAATTGAGGCGTTGTCGGCATAGAGGCGGTGCCGACATTGAGGTCTCTTAGAGCCATTGATTCCGATACTGGAATCAATTGATCCACAGGTCCCGCTGAAGTCATCTGTGGACTTGAGGTGACGTCTAATTAATAAAAATTGATAAAAAAATTAATTAAAATTCTAACCTTAATAAATATTCCTTATGGATTACAAGATTTTGAAAAATAAAATTCACCTCAAAATTCTTAAATCTATACAAATGTCGTGAAAATTTTGAAGAAAATTTGAGAACAAATGGGATTTAAAAGAATCATAAACTTTATGAACAATTAAATAAAAGTTCTTTTGTAAAAGTTTTACCATCAATAACATTAAGAGAGCCATTTTATATTTAGCATTGCATAATAGACACAGCAATACTTAACTATTACTAAAATTTTTTATTTTCATTTCAATTAAGTTTAAAATTTTTTTTTTGTGAATTTCTCAATAAATAATTATTTCAAACTTCTTAATATTGCCTGTAGTTGACATCAATTAGAATCAAAACAAGTAAAATTTAAAAGAAAATCTCAATATTTAAATTTTAAAAAAAAGTCAACGTAAAAAATTGAACCAATAGCTTATGAATGAATGGTGAAAGCATTGTATAATACCACCAATGATTAGCACTACTAATGATAAGGTAATAAATAACTGAATTACAAATTATTACAACTTTATTTGTAATTTTTGTTTACTTTTTCGAGAAGTTGATTTTCAAAAAATAATTAATTAATTAATTAATAAAAATATAAAAATCTAATATTTGAAAAAATAAACTTTAAATTTATGAAAATGAAAATAATTAGTTAAAGTTAAAATTGAACTCATACGGAAAAAATAAATTCAGTAATTAAAAACTTACCATCAATTTGGAACATGGGTTGCGGGCAGGAAGAAAAGTTTTGAGCCGAGTATTTTTCAAGTTCTTCAGCTAGAATAGAAACTTGAGTTTCATTCCCTTCTCTCATAATAATTTCAAATAACTTATTCAAGTCTAGAGGTTGTTGATCGTCTGAGTCTTCCGAACTCATGTCAAATTGTCCGCTCATTTTAAACTTGAAGAATCTATCATCCAAGATATAGGGAACAAGATCAGGAGTTTGAATATCATTTAATGTGTCAGCCGAGAAGCACTCGCTTATAACTAAATGAAATGAAGAATTAATCATCTTGACTATATTGCCAAATGTGACGAAATTATCAAATTTATTTTATTAAAAGATATCAATATCACACCCACGACAGGAAGAAGGGTTGACCAATTACTTGCAATCAATTTTTAATTGATAATTTAACAAAGGCTTGTGCTATACTATCTTATTACATGTGTTATGATAAAAGTGAAAAAACACAACTTCCGAGCGAAACTTTAAGATTTGATAGTAATATTATGCAAAACTCGTCACACAATCATTATTGGATAATAGCTTGTGAGATCACAAAAACTTTAGAAACTTTCAAAACAACTTTAGAAGTATTAATGAAAAAAGCTTTCTAATGAGCCTTAGAATTTCAAGCAGTGTGCGAAAGTTCTACGATATAACCTCATTGCGCAGTTCTCAACTCTTTGAGTACAGTTCAAACTAATCAAACTATAAGTATATAAATGTTTTTTATTTTTCTGAAAAATTTTATTTTTAAAGTAAATAATTAATTCGTTTAATGCTATATTTTTAGTTTTAAATTAAAAAATTCATCTATTTATTAATAAGTAAACTTTTTTTTAATTGAAAGAAGTCATTCGGAGTGAGATTCTCCTGAATTTTCGTAATTCTACGTAATTTGATTATCAATATAGTTAAGTAACTATACATACAGTTAAGTTTTTTTCTGTTTATTTTGAAAAAAAGGTTGTAAAGAGTTTTTTATTTTGAAGGTTTTGAGACATAACTCATTAATTCTAATCAATGTCTTAAAAATCATTAATAAATAGTGAAATGAATTTTGAAGAATTTTATGAGACAAAAAGTCAAATAAATAAACTTTCACATAATTATTAAATACTTTAATTTACAAGATCATAATGAAAGTATACCTTGAAAAAAAATTCAGTTCTTACAGCATGTGATGGTAATTAACTGATAGCCAAACAATGCATTCTTAGTTAGGCAACACGTGATACACACTTAATAATGAATAATAAGAGTAGCCGTAATTTTATTATGAAAGATTATTCAGTATATCTTTATAATTCGTTGAACTAACGGATTAGCGAACATTCTTCGCAATAAAACTTTTCGGTCAATTCATAAAATAAATCAATTTAATGCATTTGATGAAATACAGTGATTCCCGTTTATAGTGAACTAGTTTCTCAGCACCGATCATCAATTTATAGTCGAATTAAGTAGTTTATAGTGAATATCCGTTCACTATAAACAAGAATGATTGTAAATATAAGTTATATAAATTGAAAAATAAAATACTTTTCTTTTCATTATTAGTTTTTTTCTATTGCAACTAAAGTGTGAGAAATTAAAGAACTTTAAAACAGAATCTATTGAAAAATAGCTTTTAATTTTATGCAAAGCTTATTATTTTATCAAGTCTTTAGAATGCTTTCACCCTTTCTACTATCAGACAAAGAAATAAAATTTGTTTATGAAGTTTTCATATGATGTTTGTCATTGACTCTTAACAAAGCTTGGGTTTTCATTTCAAACATAAACTTCTTCTTTTCAAGTTTCTGATGATGTCTAAAAAGAGGAATAAAGCTATGGACGGCTCCTAAAAGAGAGCTTTAGATAAAATGCGATTGTATTTAATTTATTAATATTAAGTTTGGCTCAAATACACCTTAAGAATGCGGTACTCTTTCGTAATTAAATTCTAGATCAAATACTGTACGAAAAACCTTGAATTGCTAAATAACAGAAATTTATCTTTTATCTAAATTCTATTCCAAGAATTCATTCACATAAAAATGTTTAAATCATCTGTATTGATAAACAAGCCCGAAGTACCACAATTATATAACTCGTGTTGTGTTACTTAACGAGTGATATTCTAAGTGATAATTATGATTGTTATTCAGATGAAATCTCATTTAAAATATTTGAACAATATCAAAACAATATCAAAACTATCGAAGCCATTCACTTTTCTTTGCTAACAATGAAAAATTTATATTTTCATTGTTGAACCTATTTCAATAATATGAGAATTTTCGAAGCAATTTTCTCATTCTCAAGAACAATAAAAATGTGCTCCTGGCCCCATAAAATCTCATCCCAACAATGAACTCAACGATATGATAAATTTCGAAGTCATTTTTCAACAATGAATTAAAATTTTCAATAATATGTCCATCTAACTAAAAACCATCTTTTTATTAATGAACTTTATCTCCAATAATATGAAAATGCAATAATGAAACTTTGGAGGGGGTCGGACAGACGGAAGGACGGACAGACAGAATTGACAAAGTTATATACTCGTTTTTGCTTCACAACGCAAGTTAGTAAAATGATAAACAATGAGTGCATATATTCTCAAACTAAATGTTACGAAATAGTGAAGCATCAAATAGAAAATGGGCTAATGTTATAATTCTTATTTGTCAGTCAATGTTGATCTAAAGAGTGAATCATTATCTGGCATCTGACCAAAAGACATGACATCCACGATGTCGAGACTTTAATGACTCAACACAAGTGTCAAAAGTCTGAGAAAATCAATCTTTTCATAAACCTTCTTTTCCTGAGAATCAATTCCTTCAATAATCTGCCAAATTAACTCTTTTTCTTATCAAATTTAGAAGTCCGTCGCTTTCACTACATTTATAATATTGAATAACACGATAACCTCAATATTGATATAGAGGTCACAATAATAACTCTCTTCTGAGAAAGAAATTATTATATATTTATAGTGTATTTATGCATAACATTTATAACAAGTTTAATTATTAGATATCATTTTGTGATTTCTGGGATTTAATGCTCGATATTGTTTAACTATAATATAAATCATATGCTCACACAAGGGATTCAAATATAAAATTAATGGCCTCTTAGCGAGAATTCTAATCTAATCAAATGAAAATTTGTATTCTCTACATTTAATTGATCTGCGAGTGCATTGTTTACGCAAAACAATTAGATCTGAAGTTTTATATTTGACTCCTATTCCGGATCAAAATAAAGTTAAAAATTAACATTTCTGTAATTTTTAGATAAACTTTTTCGAGCAAAACAAATCATTTTCTGGTCTTTAACTTTAATTTTTTCAGAAAAACTTTTAGACTAGAGAACAAATTATTAACTGTGTATAAGTTGATAAAAACTCATATAATATAATGTGTTTTATTGAACTAGAATTAGTGCACTCAATGAGTTTGTTATGTAATAGTTTTGATATTAAACTTTCTCTATCTATTTATTTGTTTCAAGATCGAGAAATATTACGCAAATAAAATCTCAAAAATTCGTTTGGATACAGTAGAAAAATATCCATTAACCAATAAAAAGTCTTCTTTTAAGTTAATATTCTGTTAGCATTCTTAAAAAGAATGTTATAATTGAGCCAAATCTTTATAATTTCTCGGAAAGCCTTCAAAGTTAATAACTGATAAAGCAAGTTCTACGAAATTCTTATATTTAGCTGTTTCTTATCTAAATTATATTATGACGTCCAGGACCACAGACAGATCACCTGCATTGTTAGGGTTCAATTCCATTATCAGTGCGAAAACTTAATTCTTAAGGGTATAACTATTTTGTCACTTATAAATTATTATCTAATCTAATTATTCGTTAAGTTAAACTTTTAACAGGTATTTATTTATGTTTTCAGAATTAAATGAGATGTATATCAATAATCTGCAGAAAAGGAACAACTGTGACAAACTGTGATAAAACTGTCTTTAATGTCATTATATAAATTAAATATACCCTAATATTTGTTTGACTAAATATCTCAAATTTATTTATTCCAATAAATAGTATGTAAGGCTCGATACGCATAATCAGAAAATAATATCTGTGCATAACTCGTAAGTACCAGTACTTAAATGCCAAATCAAATGAGAAAACATTGAATTGCATTCATCAATATTTCAATAAATAAGTTTATTATTAATTACATTTACAATCATTGCATCAAATACTGCAATAGTATTGCATCATATTTAGTCCTTTAATTACAATTTGAAAATAAGCCAAACAAGCATTGATTGGTCAAATCTGTGTAATATGAAGTGTCATCATTCTCACCGTTACCTCCATATTCTTCTACCTGTCATAAGACAATGAGATTGATAGAAAAATAGTTCTTCAAATGAACATAAATTGATAAATAATCAAATCTTTTGAACTTCGTATGAAAACACTTCATTTTTTTGTAAGGTATAACTTATTTCAAGAGCTCAAGCCTAGGATAAGCCCTAAACTTATCACTAACTCTTAGCAAGATTTAGTTCAACTATTTATTAATTAATAAAATGGATATAATTAAATGCGAACTTCAGACTTAAATCTATTTTTAATCAAATTTTATTGCCATAATTTGTTATCATTTCTAATGAATTGTTTTGCATTTTGCAACTGTTTCACTATTTTTATTATTCAGAATGATGTGATGAAAATAGTGAAAACTCGATTAAAATATGTTATTATGTCGAAAAATGATTTGACAAAATTGAAGGTCAACAAAATAAAATCTAAATTAAGAATATTATCTATTATTATTTAAAGTACACGCAGTATTAATTCTGAAACTATTAATAATTAAAAATTGCCAATTTCATGAAAGGGTGCATTCTTTTTTGCAATTAAATAAGTTTAAATTCAATCATTTCAACTCCAACCGAGTGAAAGTTCAAGAAAATCTTTGTGCACAAGAAATTCAATACTTTTATCTTAAAATTATTATTTATTAATTAAAAGTTTGAAAAATTTTTAATTTTATCGCATAATCCCTTGAGAGATCCCATGTTTTGAGAGTTAAGACCTTCAAACTTTTGCTGATTTGTAAATAAATATTTTCCTCATATATTTTTTTTTCTTTGAAAAACTTCATCAATAATTATCAGATGTACTGATCTGACCTTTAAATTAAGTATAAACTAAGTATAAAATTTAATCTATTTGAAAAAGTGTGCGAAAATCACTTCATGATAAGAGTATAAGAACTGAAGATTTGTTCCATAAAGATATTATTTGACTATAAGCTGACGCAATAATGATCATTTCATGAGCAAACTATGTTTGACAGAAAAAGTTTTTCAACATGTTTATAATAATTAGAATAAAACTGCTACCAGTTTGCTTAGATTTGCAAATTTTAATGTGGCAACTGTTAAGACACTGACTAAGTTTTTGGCAAACATTTTTGGCAGTGACACAAATTGTCTTGCACCAACAGGCAGGCAATGTCTACTTGTAATCACTCTTAAAAGTCGTGATTGTGATGAAACCAGAGTAAATAAGACTGAAGAGTTTGTAAAAGTTACAGTTTTCTACAATAAAAAGGTCTTATTCAAGGTTAGGGATTGCACTCCTAGTGATTATGATCTTCAAGGATGAGGAATTGGAACACTTTTTAAACATTTTTCATGTAGTTATCTGAATGATAAGATTCTTTGTATCATTTATAGTATTGTTCCTCATTTCAATTGATAAACTTTCTTCAATTGATCCTTTTGCATGAAATCTTATGCAAGTGTTGAGTTTAGTCTTTGTAACTTCATTATCATTAGGGAAGTCTTGCTTAAAATTATCAGAAGGATGTTTACACGAATTAGATACAAGAATTGAATTTTTATCTTTTACAAATTTGGGTTATTTAATAAAGAGTTTATCAAATGAATTAAAATTCTTATTGCTATTATTAAAGTATATAAGAAGCTCCATTACTCACTTTAATTATAGAAATTAACGTCATTTAAAATAAATTACTGCAATTTAATGACTAAACTGCTATAAACTGAAAATTTTTCGATTATATCCTAATAAATATCCCATTATTTCTTATTCTACTTGTAGTTAAGGATATACTGTATCTTACTGTAAGAATTTGTCTTTAACAATATAGAGACTCAAAAACAGTTAGGATTGCATTATTTACTTCGGTTTTATCTAAAGATTCAGATATTTTTACTACTATTCATATTTAGCGAAATGAAAATTATTTAAATTCTGAATATACAGATAGAATCTATGTATAATATCTTTATTCTGTTAGTCTGGCCCTTTATAGACTCGGCCCCTGGACATCATACAAACTTGAGACCGGTATCATTAGAACCAGCATAACCTGGAAGGGGACTGATGGGAAAAAATTTTACCGAAAAGTGGCCAGTTGCGAAGTTACCGAAAAATGGCTACGGCACTGGGCCTTTCAAAGAGGATTTTTAAAATTTGTCCCGTTCTTTATGAACGTCTAGTATAAGATATCGAGCAAGAATAAAATCTTGGCTTTAGAAATAATGACATGATTGTGATATAATAAGTTATTTACACTTATAGTATAGATAACTTCGGATATCATGTGAATGGAAAATTTTAGAAATCAATTTCTTCGTATGTGGTTCGGTCGAAGAGTCAAAATTTGTAAACAATATTCAACTTATAATTATAGTTATTTGTGATTAATTAATTAAATCAAAATTCACACTTATATCGAAAAAAAATTTAATTTAATAATTATATTGTAAAAGGAATTTTTTCGGAAAATAACTTTATTATAATCATGGGTTGAAGGACTTTGGCTTAAAGGGTTGAGTTTTACTCTGACTATTAACCTAAAAAGCTTTAATCTCAAGTATTTAATCAATTCGCTATTATAGGGACAAGTTTTGATTGAAGATAACGATTGAATGCAAAAAATAATTGAACATAAGCTATCGATCGCATAATTACTTTCTCATTAATATACTGCAGAGGATATTAAGTTTTCAAACTTTTTCTTTTCAATCAATTTCAATAAATACTGTAATCAGACTTTGTATTCAAGTCATAAATCCTAACAAAACATCAGATTTAAGACTCAAAAACCTTTTAATAATATAATTAAAAACATAACACAAAATAATGCTTCCAAAAATAGTTTTGAAAACAAAATAAAATAATATCTAAAATATAACTCAAATTGCATTTAATAAGAATCCAGTAATTACTCCGAAAAAGCATTCGATTCTTCAGAGAATTTAATAGGAATAAAGTTAATATGAATTCATTAGAATAATCACGCGTACAGTTTTAGACCAATAAGTTTATTCTGAGAAAAGATAAACAAAATCTGATAAATTAATATAAATTATATGATTAAAGCTCTAAGAATTCTATAAATATTAGATTTTATATCTATAATGATTGAAAATAATAAAATCTTTATTATTTAGATTTAATTTATGTTTTCTAAGAAATCATTTTTATTTTCTTAAGAGAAAAGAGTTAGAGAAAATCATTTATTGGCCTCAAATGAAAGAAAAGTTTATAATAATATCAGTATTTGATTCAATTTTGTACAATTAGTTCAATAGTTGACTAGAAATATAGTGTATTAAAAATAAATGTTAAATCATTAATATTAGCGGCAATTAAGAGTTCTTATAATTATTACAAAATAATAAGTCCCAAAATTGACTGATCGCTAAGAAATAGTAAATTAAAATAAATATATATTAATATTAGCTTTACTTTCAATCATACAATCATTACTGTGTTAGTCGTAAATTTGCTGAAAAACAATTCAACGTATTGTCAATTGAGTTCAAAAGTCTTAATTAGGTTTGTCATAATTCGAAAAGCTATTAAACTATTGTTTTCATGTGTTGACATAAATGGAAACCAATTAATATATGTTTATCACATTAATATAAATTGAGCCAATTGTGTCAAGTGTTTACATAAATTTATATTAAATACGTGTTTAAGTGAATAGAAATTTCTATAAATATAGAATATGTTTAGTTTTAGATTTGAGTAAATAAACTATAATTATATTTCTGTATAAATTACACAATTATTGGAAACAATTGATTATAAATGTATATAAACTTTGCTTTGTTTTGACAAAAATTCTATTAAAATGATTACTAAACATAGACAATATTTGAATCAATTGACAAATCAATGTATGCGAAAGAGTGGCTTTAAATACAAAAGTACTTAATTTGTGTATCGCTATCAGTCAATTCGTTATACAATTCAAAAGTTAATATATAATAATTATTATAATTTATAATGTGATTGAAATGTCTCTTTTATATTAATACTAAATTTTACTCACAATTAGTTTGTAACACAAAAAAATTATAGTTATTATTAGAAAAAGAAAACATGAGTTCATTTTGAAATATTTATATATAATTGAATTCTTCATTTATATGAGAGAACATCTGATGGCTTTGTTTCACATATCCTTCTCGTCAATTCATTCTGTGAAAAATCAAAATTAATTTATATTAAATGATTGAAAGAAAATATTTATAAAAAAAAGTAAAAGCTAAAAATTGAACAATTTTTGCACGCATTTCATTAATTTTTGAAATGCAAAACCTCATTCTAAACAAGAATTAATCCTTTGAGTCTGAGAAAAGTTGCATTGAATCCAAAAAATAGTTTCAAATAATATCTAAATATATTGTTTACGTAATAAGATGCGATAAAAGTATTGCAAAGACTGACTTAAATGAATGCAACTTTACGTCAATTGAAATCAATTATTTATTGCATTTCTATTGCATTTCTATTGCAATAATACAAAGACATATATTTTAAGTCATTAAAAATTGCGAAATAATTTCCGGTTTCGTTCAGGAAAGCTTTCGCAACAATAAACTCTAATTAATTGACTCAATGAAAATATAATAATTGCTGACAAACTTTGAAATAAAGTTTAAATTAAAAACTAATAATTTTGGAAAATTTGGACTTACGAGTGGTTCGAACTCTTTTTGACTGACGAGATCAAAGTGATTAACAAAATAATAGAAATGTTTATAACATGTATTACAATGAGCTTCTGCACCAATAGCTAGAAGTCGATCGAAATGATGAATATAAACATGAACAAATACACGAAAAAGTCGGGCCAATATCTTCTTACAGGTCGGGATAAATGCTTTAGGAAACGGTGTATCGTTTTTAGTCGGAAATATGGCCTCATTATTGATTTGTGATTCGATCCAATCCATTAATAGTGATATATATTTAGGCGCAGGCAATGGTATCGGCTTTTTATATTTTTGTCCGTCAGCCCATAGATACTCGTATTTCTGTCCGCCTGACATTCGCGGACACGACTCTTCTGTGCAATAATCAGTTACTGTGCCATAAATTAAATTTATTCTATTGAAAAAGTCGACCACATGTACAGCAATCCAATCGCATAGATCTTCGCCTGAAATCATAATAATTAGAGTTTTAATTAAATTATAGTTTGAATTATGAATTCAATAAAAGATTTGTTGTGATAATAATTTTCAGTACAATTTAAGTATAAGTTTAATACAAAGTATAAATATTATTGCTTTTAGTTTTCTAGAATTGAAAACAACATTCTTTGAATTGAGACATTGAAAAATAGTTGACAAGACAATAAATGTAAACAACAAAGCGCTTTAAGCTATGATTTTTGATTTACTTTTTATTTTGAAAATTTTATTTTTTGTTTTGAGACATAATTAGTTATCGATTAGCTTTAGAAACGATAGTTTTATGATAGAGTCGATCGTTTGAAAGCGTGAAAATTAGAGTTCAAACAATTAGATCAAAGCTTTAGATAACCTAAAAATTTAATCCTCTGAAGGAAATAAAACATTAGCTAGAAATTTATCTGTCAATGTGAGATAATAACATATTTTTAATATTAAAGGAAATGATGTGATAAAAAATTGTAAATATAGTAAATAAAATGCAAAAATGTAATTCAACAGTGAATGAGCTCTTATTTACAAACATATAATTTAACAGTTTTGATAATGATCTACAAATTAGTGTTAATGCAAACTAATTGTTCAATTTATTAGATAATTCGCAACTTTTACTATTTATTGAATAATTAAAAGATCGAGTTTTCGATAACATGTTTTATACATAATTTAATGTTAAAATAAAATGCAAGAGAAATAAAAGAGTTAACTAAATATAAAAGGTGGAAACACATTGAATAATAAAATATATATTTATTTTTTTGAATTGAGGCAAACGTTTAGATGTCGTTTAAATAGAGAGATGATAAAATTCTCAACAATTGAACAATAGAAATATTTAATAAACATTTGCATTAAGTTTTTATAATAAAGTATTGCCATTTAATTAAATTCAATATTTAAAAAAGGGTTGACTTTAAGTTCAAGGATTATAGCAGTCATACAAAGAGCTAACAAAATGAAGGCTAATGTTGGAATTAAATCTTAAATAGAAGGAAAACAGAAATCTTATTAAAGCTAACATTGAATATTGAATAAATTTTTTCGTAACTTAACATTCCTTTGAGTTTAATACGAAATGAATTACAAAATTGATTCGTAACTAAACATTGAGATAGTATTTCGTAGAAATATTGAATTACAATTAGGTCTGTGTTTGAAATACGACAGAAATAAACATTTAAAAGATTAAAAGTTAATGAATGCAAACTTATTACAACAAAGCCTTAAGTTGTGTTAAGACTGAATTTGTAATCAAGAGCAAAGGTAGTTATCCCACGACCTCATTGTTTGTGTCATCATTTAATGGTTGCCAGATATCAAAACTAGGATTTTGTATCAAACAAAGTGGAAAAGTTGTTCAAAAAAATCTCCTAAAAAATAGTTATGCGATTGAATTGTACAAAAAAATGAAAGCCAGGGAAATGTCAGTCATTCGATATTTGATTTATGCGAAAAGCTGTTTGCAGATAACTCTTATTTAAATAACATTTATCAGTGACTAAGCATTTGAACAAACTTTTACTGAATTTTTTTTTTGACATATTATTTAAGAGTAAACTAAAACTAAATCCGATAACAAATATAGTTCTTTGAATCTGTATCAATGTGTGACCAAAATTTAAAATTAAATTTCCGGAAAAATTTAATTAATGAGTCTTAAAATCAAAATTTAATGTCGAGTTTTCAACTTTTAAGTTTAGATAATTTTTAAGATAAATACTATAGTAATTAATAACTAGTTTGAGATCTAATGAATCGACAAAAAAAACAAATCATTTAATGATTTTAATGATAGGAAAGAATACATTAGAGAATTTAAAATAAAATTCTAATCAATTATAAAATGAAATGTCAGCAAAAGATTTAATACAATTAAAGGATAATGTGGAAAAAAGAGCGACTTATCGTTAAAACTATAAATTAAACTATGAATTAAATAATCAAATGAGGAAATAAGAGGTCATGTAATAAAGACCTAATTCTGTAGTTAAAAAGTGTCTCAAAAAAGAAGAAGAACTATAAAAACCTGAACGCAAGACAAGTATTTATGGCTTGAGGTCAACAATAGCCTAATTTCACTCTTTTGTTGTTAAACAAACATTTTTGACATCAATAATATTCATGTAATCAATACTTTGATTTTTATTTATCTCTTAGAAAATTGACTTTTTTTCAAATACTTAATCAATAAAATGATTAATAAAAAAAATCATTTTAAAAAAACGGTTGAAATAAAATTTTGATTAATTTAAAGGTTTTCTAACATTAATACAGAAATATTCATTGATATGAAAAATAAGAAAAAACAGAAAAGCAATAAATAACAAAACAAGCAATAAATAAAACGATAAGAAATGGCAAAAAATAGACAAAAATTTGATGTCAATTGAATAATAAATTTAATGATAAATAAGACATAAAAATAGAGACAAATTATAAATAAAATAAAAATAAGATAATAATAGAAATAAAATAAAATTTGAGCTAACCTTTGGGCAATTTAACCACTTCTTTCAAATTAATACCACTATTAAGACTAGCGATCGCTTGTTTATGAAGACTATACCGAAGAGTTCCGACTTCGAACTTCTTCTTTGGTCTAAATGTCTATTAAATTGGATAAAAAAATTGAAATAATAAACTAAACTAAAAACATTAATTAATATAATAGAAAAATATTTAATTTGAAAAACAACTAATCGTTTCCTACATTCTTATTATTTCTCACTTTTTTTCCCTTTTGGAAAAATTCCACAAATGCTGACATCGAAGCCATCAATTGATCACAAATTGGTTGATAATTAACACCAATTAATTAATATTGTTATCATTCAATTAAATTTAAATTGAAAATAATAAACAGTTTTATATTTAATGTTTAATAAAACCGTTAAATATTTGAAGTAGTTATCGATGACTCACAATTATTATTATTTTCATTCACTTTATCTATAGTTTTATTCAATGCATTATTTTTTTCCTATGAATTACATAACAAAATAAGTCCAACTTTTTTGGGGATATTGTAGAAAATAAATAACAGAATGACTTTCAGTTCGCGAACAGTTCGAATGTTTGGCCTTTCACTATAATATGTCTCAATCGACACAAGTTTTGACGCACACTTTTTGGAACAACTATTAGAGGTCTGACCGGTTTTTAACAAACGGTAATCAATAGACGACTCAAATGTGAATCTTTTCCGGTTTAATAAAATTGTTTTTAAAATTAAACAAAAGAGAGGAAAAGTATTGATATTTATTTGAAACGATAAACTTTTTTAGTTTATTGTTTCCTATCATAAACTTTTGCTCAATAAAAGTGTTATAATTATTATATAGTAAGCTTATTATCGCTTTCAAAACTTCTCAAGTGGCGGAACCGAAAATTTTAATTTTTTATCAATTAATCGAAATTAATTACTTTACGTCAAATTAGAGACAGTTTTTTGAAAATATTTTCAATCATTGAAATAAATTTTAATAAACTTAATAAATAATGAATTGAGTGAAAGAATATAAAATTTAATCTCATGTTTATTAAAAGTTTGATAAATCTGTCAAAAGTGCCTCTTTTTGTTAATGACATAGATTTAAAGCTAAACAGGCAACAAATTTTTGATAGATTTACGAAAAAAATGATTATTTCAAAGTCAAAAGTATAGACTTTGAAGGATTTGTTTGATAAGAAAAACATTGATTAAGAAATTAATTTACATTAAATGAGTGACGGAATCAAAAACTAATTACAGATTATTATAATATTTGTGCTGAAATATTATCTCTTGATTCTAAAAGTGTTTTTATGTCTTTTTTATCATTGACTTCAATTCAAACTCAATGTTTGGCAAAACATTGATTTCTATTATAATTAAAGTAATTATAACTTTATAGTAGAAAATATGCTCTACTTTTTCAAAACTATTAATTGCTCTAAATTTAGCTCAGAATTTGTCGAAAAATAAATTGAAACTGAGTTTAGTTTGAGTTTAAAAATATAACTTAAATAGTATTGTAAATTATACGTATTTATGCCATAAAATCATATCTAAAAAAGTCCTTAAATCACGAGATTAGATAACATTACATTTGAAATATTTTTGTAGTGAATGTTAAGCGATGAATATTTCAATAATAAATTCAATGTTAATGTCATTTTAGAAATCATATGATTTCTATTTTGAATATAAGTTTCTCAAAAATTCTTAAAGTTTTTAAATAAAAATTGACTCAAATTCAAAAAAATAAATGTGTTTTCATTAAAACAAACGATTCATTCAATTAGTTATTAATAAGTTTTGAATCAAATGTTTGTCAATCGAATGAATGAATAAATAAATAAATAAATAAATAAATAGATAATAATCAGTAATAATGTGGTCACAAATTCCGGAACCGCTATTATTGCAGATATTTATGAACTTAAATATTGAAGACATGAGAAGTATTTGTAGTGTTTGTCACAAATGGAATCGTGTCGGAAATGATCCCTTTTTATGGAAGAATTTATTTTACAAGAGATTCACAAATATTGAAAAAACAATTGTCCGACCGATTGATTCGATTGGATATCGAGAAGAAGCTAAAAGACTTATATATCACACGCCTCTGGTCTCTAACCATTCATTAATTCTTTTGATTAACTCTAAAACTAATTAAAATCAAACTCTTTTTTCTATTATTTTTCTTTATTTTTAATAATTTTATTTCAATAATTAATTTTGTTTTTCATTTATTAAAATATCAATTATTGTTTTGATAGAAAAGTTTTATTTTCAATAGTATTCTTAAATTTTTTTTATGATTTAAATTATTTAATAAATTAATATAATATTAATATTTAAATCGAAACAAACAGATCGAAAGCGAAACACTGACCGAACACAG